>APFE030407569.1:11723-67385 GCA_000404065.3 Pinus taeda
AATGTAAAGGAGGTTGCCCCCTCGAAGAGGCTGAATTATAAGGCGTTGATCTATCTTTTCTATCTTTTCTTGAGCTGGTTTCATCAACAAAGTTCGTCACCCCACTGTCAAGAAAATCATTTATGAGGGGGTGACATGGCCAACCATTGCATGCACAAGTGTGTGAACATTCTTAATGCATTTAGACATGGTAAGTGAGATCCTACTTTGGTGCTTTAGTTTATAGTCTAAGCCTCTGCTTCTTATAAACAAGAAGTTCCCCATGCCCCCACTGCAAGTGGTATCTTTACAGGGTTCCATTGGCGTTGAGTTGCCAACCCATGCTAGACCTGCAATCTCTTCGGAATTATCAATTATGTCTTCTCTTGGAGTGGCTTCGTTTGTGCTCCTTTACCAAATCTATGGCGAACTCTTTCTTTCTGGGTGAAGCCCTAGTTTTGTGGAGATGGTTAGGTTGTGACCTGCAACATGTGTGGATAAACATGTTACAAAGGTGTGTTGGTTGTTTAGACAAGGCAATTCTTGGGGCAGAAAGCATTCTTGGGGCTCCTGAGGTGTTGGTGCTTCATCCCACTCTTTATTACTCCAAATCCAACTTGCGGACGAGCTTCTAGTCAAGAGTACTATTTGATTCCTTAGTATGTATCATTGTTTCGTTCTACATAGAATTAATTGGTTTATGTATCATCGATATTATAGTTTGTGGTAGGCTCTAATTGCCCGGTTGACAACTTTGTGCCAATAGTTTGTCTCAATTCCCTTAAAGTGTTGAATTTCTTAGTGCTTTTCTCTTTAAATCTTATACCCGGTTTTGGAATTTGTGGTTTGGTTTGCAACATTGTCCTTCCTAATTTTACACGACCTCTACATGTCGCTTTCTTCCAACTCTTGTTAAACCTTGTCCAGATCCTACGCATCTTTTTCATTTGAGTAGCATGCCTCAGTAGCGTATGAAAATCCACCAAGGAGGAAAATGTTGTGGTCGCGAAGGTTTTAGTCAAGCCCAACAATAGGCACAGGAAGTTGATGATATTTTTCACTCTTTTGTTCCCCCTGAAGCCCGTAATGAAACTTTTCACCTTGAATCCCATGCTACTGTGGACTGACAACTATTTTTAGACTCAAAGATATTGGAGGAGGCTTCACACTAGGTTCCTCACCCTGGTCATACCAAGGGAAGGAGGAATCATAAATTAATTCCATTTCTTTACACTGGCAAATGAAGACCCTCTTGGGCAGGGTGATCTTAAAAGAAAAATAGGAAGAAAGATATACATATTTGATGCATTAAATGATAATAAATGTGCTTAGAGGTATCAACAACTTTTCCTAGAAAGGATGGAGGCTAGGGTTACTCATTTAGAGATCCACTTCTAGTGTGATGTTTAGGTTTCAACACCTCCAGGGTCCAACAACAAAGATCTTGCACCAATTACTTCCTCTAATTCTTGAATGTTTGTAATGTTGGACAACAACTTTTTGTTATGTAGTATGGTAGCATAAATGTTTGTTTTTCTAAATACATCTATATTTTGGATAGTTTTCTTATATTGTAGGTGGCTAAAACTATTTAGTTTCCCACATGGAAAATTGAAATTGCATACTATGAACTTTATCCAACATCTGTGCATACTATGCATCTATATTCATATTCCAACAAATTTATTTAAAATGTCAAATAAGTTAGGAGAATGATCTCTTTCCACCTTTTGTGAGAAACCCATGCCAACACATCCCATTAGTTCCTTAAAAACTAGATCCAAAGCCTAGATTGCATCCACTTGCCTTCATTGCAAGAGTAAATAGAAGAAAGTTGGGGTGATAGTTGCGAGTGAGATTCAAATAGAATCAATAAGGACTATCAAGTGGACCTACACTTGGAGCCTACTACTGCTATCTAATATTTTAGTCGAGGCATAAACCCTCTTTCGAGGAATAATAATTGTGGCTTCCCTACACATTTCAAAGGTATTAGTTGTGGGGATTCAATGAATGTAATTAGAAATATTGTCACAACCCTCGGGAGATTTGCAAAAATCAAAGTGCACTATGAATTGGTGTGTGGCACCAACGTCCTTTCTTCCTTCCTGATGTCTTTCCCAACGTACGTTTAACTTAGACTATGCTTACTCAATAATCCTTAGTAAAGTGATTGCAAAATATAGAAGTACTTAACCAATTTACAACTTCCATAAATATGTACAATTGAAAAATCCACACACATGCAAGAGACAATGGATATGGCAAGTGGTTCTCTTTCCTAACACCCGAATGAAATATATATAAAGAATTATTACCAATTACAAGAACAACCCTCTCAACTCAATTACGAGAACAACCCTCTCAACTCAAATTTCTGGTGTGAACCGAAAACTTCGGGTGAGCATGAACCCCAAATTCACATCCCCGAATTTTGCCTATGGTTCATCTTATGTAGTACAAGTGACCTGGGATTTTGTTGTGCAATGCCAAGTGAATTTTGGTTTGTATTGTGTAGCACCAAGGGACCTGTAGTTATGTTCTCCTAAGAAACTCAAGGGCACACACCTTGCCCGATTTGCTTTGCGAAAATAATCATATGGTTAGTTATTACTTAAATTGTGTAACTAAGGAAAGGGATGAACATATAGTCATCAATTGTAAGTTATACCAATAACCAATATTGTAATGAATCTCCCATTGCCAAATTGATATTAATGGAACATTGGGCTCCCACTACAAAGTATAGGTTGCATGATATACACTCAGAGGTGATGCGACAGGACCATTGTTTCATATCCTTAGTGAATCATAACAAAATTTATGAATCAACAATTATTTTATTGCATGGTCATGGCGTGATTACAAATATGGTTCAATAGGACTTTGATAACAATCTCTTTTACTTTGATTTGGGGATGTGTGCTTTGCTTTCAATATGGGATTTGGAAGTGTGAGTTGTTGGCAAGGGATGTGGTGGTGGTTGAACCCTTGGTCTATAGATTTTGTAGCCCACATTCTTTCTCGGCTTAGAGACCTTTATTATTTGTGTGTTAAACAGATCTTTTACTCGTTTCTGCATTACTATTCTTCGTGTATAGGGTTTCTTGCAAGATTCACCTTAGTGGCTCTCTTGTTTGATGTTGGACTTGGGATGATCTAATGTGTACAAGGAATGAAATGAAATCCGGGAAAGTAAATGGAAAACACATAGAGAAATATAGTAGAGATTACAATAATGTGGCAAAAACACAACTTTTATTAATAAATGAAATAATGTAATACTATAGAACACCAATTGGCTAGAATTCATTCTATTGCAGCTCATCTTTCATCATCATCATTCTTGAGTCCTGAAGATGGATCCCACTTGGGATTCGAAACGTTGGCATAAAAACACTCATACTGTGGGTTCTCCGGTTATTAATTCAAAAGATACAAACCACAAATCTCTTAAATCTATTTAATTATGTTTTTTAATGGCATACTCATTTCTTTGGGTGAAATGAGATATCGTAGAAAGGGACAAATGGCATTAATAAACCTATTCCCACTCACCTTAGTATAACACATGACTCATATACATATATACAAAAACAAACATATGTATTTTCATTTGTAAACAATGTATATCAAATACCAATGCATAATGAATATACAAACAAATTTGTGTATATGAATGTGTACCTGACGTTGACGTTGATGCATTGTGTTGAACACATATATGACCCATGTCATACAAATATATTAATAATATTCAAACTTATTAGAAATATATTGATGTATGTACAAATACATGAATGTATATTACAAATAAATAATAGTGGGGAACACTAGATAAATTGGCACGAGGAAAGAGGCATAACTGCAAGTGTGGACTCCCCCTCCCCCCCCCCCCGCCTTTTGCTAACGTAAGGGGGTTCTGCTACCCCCTCACAATCCAAAAGAGCCATAGAATCCAAATAGTGGTTCTACCATCATTGGATCGTTTGGAAGATAGGGGTGGAATGTGGAGCATGGAACTGTGTTTGCGGACACCCGCCCCCTTATATTGACATTAGGGGTACCCCCTACCCCCGTGCAATCTTGGAGGATGTCAATCTGGTTGATTAAATGTGGCCATGAATCTTGAGACCTACACTAATAACAACACAATGAACAAATTTTTTAATGAGACATTGGGTTAAGCCCTTGACAAGGGTTTGGGTTGTGATTTCAAGTAGCTCTTTAGTCCTATGGGAAAATCAAAACATTGTGGACTAATCGAGAGTTCTTAGGCACCACAAGCAGATAGATAAGGGTTTGAAGTGGGAATTTTGTTGTTTCATATGTACTACACTATTGAACTTGCACTAGTATGGTATATAGGTTGTACAATTATCTAGTTCAAATTTCATCTATATGCCACATAACTAAAGTAGGTGACACTAAGTTCATAAAACAATTTTAGGTCTCAACACATATATAGCTATATATACACTCCACCATATGATATCACGTCAATTTGGTGATGACAAGTATGATTATATTTACATCCATGCAGTTACCATGGTGGCATCGAATCCAACTTCAAATAATCAAAAGAGCAATTGCAGACATGGTCCATATTAAATTTCATGGTTGTAGCTATTGAAGTTACTCAAGTGGTTAAGACATTATTTGTTAAGAAATATTTCACCTACAAGCATAAATTCTAAAGAATAGAGTTCATTTAATCTTCAAGAACATAAGAGAGTCACATTGATGTGTACATAAGAACGCATAATTTTCGAATGAAACTTTAGTGCAGAAACTGATTATTTGTGCATGTCAAACCTTGATGGTGACTAAATAAGGGGTATCACGTTAACCTATAAAACATAGGCAATCAAAAATCTCTATTCAGTACTTTCCATCCCTGTGTCAAATCTAGAGTTTGAGTGCTTTAATTGCCCAAAAATTCACCAAATTAGCTGAGGGAATGAACAATATACTTGTAGGTAGTTGATCATCCAAGGACTATCATGGTGATTTTTTAGCCACGCCATGATTTATCAGTCTCAAAAAGCACCAATGGCTCACTATGCAGGTGGTTTGTTATCTGGAGACTAGCATAATGGTTTTTTCATCCCTAGCTAGCACACGTCATTTATCAACCCCCAACAAGCACCCAACTCATGAATTAAAACTCTCTTTGCATTCAAGTCTAGCTACACCAGATAAAAACTGGGAGAAAAATGAAACAATGATAATCCAAGGTAATAGATGCTCCTCTTATTGTTCATTGTGCTTCCCCCTTTTTCAGGAATGCTTAGGTTTAGCTTAGGTTTTTTAAATTTGTTTGGAGTTTCCTTCCCCGAGCTTCCTTCCTAATTAATTTCCCTCTTCTAGGTATGAGAAGGTAACCCCATCATGGTTAGAAACACAATTTCATTAATGGTCATTTGATCGAACAATCCTTTTCCTACCATGGGGTTGGTATTAAATTTTTAAGGTTGTGGGCATGCCTGTTCATGCCATAATTTCCCCCTTTCTTAGACTCTAGTCTATCCCTTCTCCACGACTATAATTAATTGAATGGATTATGATTTAATAATGATCGCCATATAATCTTAATTTATTTAATATAATTAATCATGATTACTGATCTGAAAATCACTCGTGAGTGACCTTAGTTAGTTAATGAATGAATGAAGGTATTACAGACTCATGTGCTGGTGTGTGTCTATGTTATCTTAGGCAACAGATCAATAAGCTTTCAAAATGCATAGACATGAGAAAATGGAAAACAGTAAGAGAAACATAGTAAGAAAATATCGTGCTATGTCAACACTGCTCCCATGGCATAATCACTGGCATCCATTTGGATCTCAAATGGTCTTTGAAGATCAGGCAGTGCTAGTACAGGTGTTGTACTAATCTTTTCTTTCAAGGTTTCGAAGGCTTTCTACTGTTTGCCTCCCCACTGAAACACCTTGTTTAATCCTGTTAAAGCATGTAAGGGAGCTGCAATTAAGGAAAAGTTAGAAATGAACTTTCTCCAATATTGTGCTACCCCTAAGAAGCTTCTAACTTCTGTAGCAGATTTGGGTTTAGGCCAGTTCAAAATGACTGCCACCTTAGAGGGATCTATCTTCAATTCACCACCCCCTACTATATGTCCCAAATAATTCAGAGATGTTTTTCCAAATTCACATTTTGAGAGTTTAACATAAAGTTTTTCTCTTTTTCAAAACATCTAGTGTTTGTTTAACATGCTTTAAATGTTCTTCCCATGTTTTGCTAAATATCAAAATGTCATTTATATACAAAATAACAAAGTCATCACTAAAAGGTTTGAGTACATCACTCATTAATCTCATGAAAGTAGCAGGAGCATTAGTTAAGCTAAAAGGCATAACTAGCCACTCATATAATCCCTGCTTTGTTTTGAAAGAAGTCTTCCAGGCATCTTGTTCTGCCACTCTGACCTGATGATATCCATTATGCAAGTCTAACTTGGAAAAATAAATAGCTTATTTCAATTGATCTAAAAGATCATCTATGCGAGGAAGGGGATACCGATTTTTTATTGTTATCTTATTCAGTGCTCGATAATCAATGCACATTCTCCACGAGCCATCTTTCTTTCTCACAAAAACGATTGGTGACCCACATGGTGATGTGCTAGGTCCGATGAACCCTTTCTCGAGAAACTCCTGCACCTGCTTCTTGATTTTTATGTTCTCTAAAGCGGACAACCTGTACATTCCAATGTTAGGCAATGGAGCATCTTGCTGCAAAATAATATCATGCACTATTTCCTTTTTGGGTGGCAAACCTTTAGGTTCTTGAAACAAGATATCATACTATGAAACAACCTTTTCTAAATCAGTTTGTTGTTTAGCATTAAAGCCCTCAAATACATTTGTTTTATCAAGTTTCTTTTCCTTTACAACCATCAATAAAAATTGTTTGCATGAATTTATCATTCATTTCATCTGCCCTGAGTTTATGAGAGTATAATTATTATTGAGCTTATGAGGTCTTACAAAGTATTCGATTCCATATTTAACAAGCATATACTTGTTCTCAACTCTATATAAAATAACTTTTCTATCATACAAGTTAGGACTTCCTAAAACAATTCCACATATATCCAAAGGAATTATGTCTAACTCAACCTCATCTACAAATGCTGACCCAAAAGAAAACTTGAGTTTGCATTGTCTAGTCACTTGTAGTTGTGCTTTATCATTCAACCATGCTAACGGGTATGGTTTCTTGTGAGGTGTAGTCACTAATCCCAATTTATTTATAATTGCTTTAGAAATTAAATTTACTTGTGAGCCACTATCAAACAAAGTATCAATCTTTTGATGTTTGGAAATAACTCGAATATGGAAAGATCCTGTATTTTTCTCTCATTTTCTTCATCAATAGTAGATTGTGCAGAATTACTAGTAGATGCTTCATAACTCTTACTTCTTATACCTGTGGCTGCAATAGTTGTTTCAGCTCCTGAGTCTGACCCCAAATCTTTCTGAATAGATGCAGTAGTCTTCTTCTTCTTGCCCTCGAACTTCTTAGGTCTCAGCTCCGGATGCAGAATCCAACAATGCTCATCATCATCCCCATCTTTTTCACAGTGAGTACATGAAGCTTCATTTTTTTGTGTAGTGTTAGCCTTCCTTGCTTTCCATTTCTTCATTCTTTTCTCCTTATTCTTGCTTTCAACAGGTTTGGATGACCCCCCAACTTTTGGACTTCCATTCTTTCCTCTAGCTTCTAGATGAGTAGCTTGAACATATACCTCATCTACACTAGTGGGATTAAACATGAGGATAGTATTCCTCATGTAGATGTGTAGACCACCAATGTATTTCAACAGAGTCTCAGGTGAGTCTAATGAGATTCCTAGAATCAAGGCTCTCTTTCTGAATTCTTGAGTGTATCCCTATACACTTTGTCCTTTCAACTGTCGAAGAGTTTGCCAGCTCATTATGGCTTGCTGCATGTAGGCCAATGGATAGAACTGTTTTTTGATTGCAGAAACAAATTCACACCAGACAGAAATGGTATTACCATGTCTTTTCATGTCAGCTTAGGTCTTGCCTTCCCACCAAACTAAGGCAGTGCCTCCAAGGCGTAGGCTTGCCAACTGAATCTTGCTCTTGTTTGAGTCGATACTCTGCACTCTACAATAAAAATCAATTTGTCTAATCCAATTGTCCAGCTTTTCTGCATTCAACTCTCCATCATATATAGGTAAATCAAATTTAACATCTAGTTTAACCAAATATGCCTTATTTTTATGTTTAGGGCTATTAGGAGGTGTGAGAAAACTTTCTTCTTTCCCCTTGCCTTTTGAGTGGTCATGGAAGTGAGATTCATCTTCTCCTTTATCTTCTTTGGAGCCTGATGAATTTTCATCCTTATGTTTTTTAAAGTCGCTATACATTTGCTCTACCATGGACTTTATGGCTAGGAAACTATCTATGAATTGATGGTCTGGCCCCACAAAACCTTCCTCTGACATTGTCTTCTGAGGATAGATTCTCCCAATTTCAGGATTAGTTTCGACCAAATCTCCTTCTCCTAATTTGAGCTTTGATCTAGTAAGCATTCAACAACTAAATCCAACACAAGCTTGTCTAACCTTAACAACCTAGGGCTCTGATACCACTTGATTTGAAAATCACTCGTGAGTGACCTCAGTTAGTTAATGAATGAATGAAGGTATTACAGACTCATGTGCTAGTGTGTGTCTATGTTATCTTAAGCAATGGATCGATAAGATTTCAAAATACATCGACAAGGGAAAATGGAAAACAGTAAGAGAAACACAATAAGCAAATACAAGAACACAACAAATTAATAAGGAGTTCACTCAATTATCCTGGGCTACGTCTCCGGTCCAACTTTCAGTGGTGGCCTTCTTTTATTGTGTCTTAAAGCAGATTTTTTACAACGAGGAGCTCAAATTGAGTCTCCTGAAACAGATGATGCCCAATAGGGTGGTTATTGGATTCCCCAAGCCACTAGAGTGCACAAAATCTTTCTTACTAAGTCTTGACTTCAACTGATCTTGATGGGATGAGTCCAATTTGGTAATCAGTTCTCGACAGAGATCCTCACAGGGATTGTTTGAACCTGTCAAGCCTTCTGTCTGCTCGATGTTGCCTTAGATCTGCAGGTCAGCTTGGCTCTCTGCGTCTGCTTCTATCTCTCCTGTCTCCTTCTTCACTATTCTCTTCTTTTTGACAGTGTTTTCTTTTCCTGTCTCCTTGTTTTTGTTCTATGTTTGTTCATGGATTAAAGCCAGTACGTCTCATGACTGTTCATTTCCTCTTCCTCCTCTTTGGATCGCCTGCTACTGTTCGCTTGGAATTCCCTGCCTCTACGTCATCCCCACTGTATAACATCTCACAGGGAAGTGGCCACTTGTCCTCTCATGAACTACGCCAACTCTTCCTCAAACAGTTCGATATTTCAGTTACTCTATGTAATAATTCATCCGCTAGCTCAGCGGTCAAATAAGACTTCAGACTTTTATATGCCATCACTCAATTCTCCCTCCAGATTCGGTTTCCCATAAGGAGCATCCTCCGCCATTAGATCTGGAGCCCCTAGATCCTACGGTGTTTTCTCTTATCGCACGATTGACTTGCTCAGATGTTAGCCCACGATGAGAGGCGGTTTTCTCTCTCATCCACCAAACACATGTCGTTTGCTGTATGGAATCGTTGGGTCTCCTGACAATTCAGCTTACTGCCCAAAGCGCTCCGATATTCCACTGGTTTTGGAGCGTGGGACCCGCCTTTCACTTTAGCGCTTTTCCCATGGTTTTTGGCTTTTCCTTGTGACCGAGTACTCGGGGCCTTTCCATTTCAAGGGGTTTTTCCCAGCGATTAACACGAATCGTGAATCAAAAACGACCTCCATTTTCTGATCTGGATTTCCTAACTGCTAGTTTGCGTCCTACGCGGTCTCCATGGGTCTCGATCAGCACGCTTTGACCAAGGTCCTTGTCGTTCCTTGCTGGCTACAAACTGCCACTGTCTAGAGGTCCTTCCTGATAGCTCTTTGTTCACAATTTTTTGAAGTATGTCCTGATTTGATATAGTCATAGAACATTGATAATTTTCCATGGATCCAATTTGGATCAATTACAATTAATTATGGTCTCTACATGACTACAATTAAATATAATTAATCAGGCCTAAAATAATTTTTGATTAATTAGGATGCTCGATTCTTATGAATGCAAGTACTTATTAACTACAAAGCTAGAATTTAATTAATTGTTTATTCAAGTGTTGAATTCTGCCAACAACCCAATATTGCATTGAGATGATCAACTACACAAAAATGTTTAGCAATATAATATTAATTTTGGGGCATTACAAACCCCGCCCCTTAAAGAAACTTTGTCCCCAACATTCTTACAAAATTGGAAAAGATAATAAAGCAAAACTTGAGTTTTATAGAAATGACTCTTTTACATCCAACGTGTTAAACAAAAATGGGTATAATTCTTCCATTTGATCTTTACACTCTCAAGTTTCCTCATCAAGTCTGAAGTACTTCCATTTCACCTTGAATTTTTCTATTACTTGGTTATGGAGCACAATTTTCCTTTGATCTAGAACACATAAAGGTTTATGTTTACATTCTCCCTTGGGCTCCACATCACAAAGTAATCGATCACATGATTCTAGCATCATAAACCAATCAATCACATGATTATAACTATGCACATAATTCTTCAATAAGGATATGTGGAACACATCGTGTGCACTTATGGTGGGAGGAAAGGCCAATCTATAAGCTCCTGATCCAACTCTTTCCAAAATCTAGAAAGGTCTGCAAAATATGGGTACCAAATTAGCATAGGACCCCACTTTTAGTGAGCTCCTCCATGGTTTGTTGAAATATGTAGTTTGGGAGGTACTCCTACAAACCTTAGGGTACTAGGTTGTGTGGATTTGACCCATGAAAATGAGCTTTCAAAGGGAAAAGTACCCAAGGTTTAGACCCAAAGGTGTGGGCTAAAGACTCAAAACAAATTATTTGTTTCTTCTAATTATTGAAATAGGATAGCTTGAGTGACTTCAAAAACCCCCAAGTCAGTAATTGGAGATGTATAAAAGAAAGAGACCTAAGGATAGGTCACCCCACCATTGCAACTCATCTTTTCGAAACATTAGCCTATGAAGAAGTTGCAGATCTGAAGTGGAGAACGATTTGAAGTTTACTTATGTGTTTGCGAGCATATCTTCCCTAGAGAAGAAGCTAAAATGTTCCTTTATTAGGCCTAGTTTATTGGAATGAATTTATGTATCAATAAGCCAAGTCATGGAATGCCATATTTGTTGGAAATAAGGCCAAGTTTTGTCTGTGCTATTGGAGAGGGTAAAAGCCCTAATTCCATATACAAGGAGAGGTTGAAAGGTTAGTAAGAAGGTTGGAATTAGAGTCAAGTTTCCTCAGACCCAAGCGAAGAAGAAATAGGAGGTTTGAGGTTGGTTACAGTGACCATATGAAAAAAATTTGAGGTCCGATAGGCCTCAGGAAAGTTTGACACATGACTGAAATTTCCTAGGCCTAAGCAGAGGTCAACAATGGAGGAAGTGGTTATGTTTTGATGTGGATGATTGCATATAAAGTGCTAAAGTACATCCTAATTTGAATTTTGGATAGGACAATAGTGTTTTTGAAGGCTGTAATATAGTGTTTTGAGGGAAAAATCATTGTGATTTACTGAGTCGTATAAAGGCTAGTTGTACAGGACCTTGAGGATTTTTGAGGGGCTATGAGTGGGTTGATCTTAGAGTTGTCATACAGTGGCATTGAAGAGGCAAAATCACTATGAGAATTTAGTTTTTGGAGTTGATTGTACAATGATTTGATGGGAAAGTCTACTATGAGAAGAAGACTTAGGTTGGAGCTTATGCATGCAAGGTATTTGGAGCAGCAAAAACCCTTGTGAGAAGTTGAGTGCAGAGCCATTGAAGGTGAAATATCTCTATGAGAAAGGTGGCAAAGTCCCCATTAGGTATACCAAGGACAAGAGGACTAAAAGGGTTGTAAGTGAAGGTAATAAAACAAGTAAGACAAGCAATTTGTGTTATGTAACCAACTCAGAAAATAGAAGAAAGATAGATCAATGACTTAAAAATTATCCTCTTCAAGGGGGAAACCTCCTTTACATGATTTAGATGAACAATTATTGGATGATACAAATGACAAGACCTCCTTGGTATATATAGGAGTGTAAGAGGTCACAATATAATCAGAACCTACATAACAATAATAACAATAGTGGGTTTCTATGGGGCACAATAATAGTAATATGGGGGCTACATGGGCATAACAATAACAATAGGGGGCTACACTAGTATTATAGGGACCTAACATGCCCCTCTCCTTCAAAAAAGTGTTTTCCTCAACACTTGAGTAGCTCTATATGCTTTTGTATAAAATTATCATCCTACCATGTGGAATATTCAGCAGGTAAGTTCTTCCACTTAATGAGATACTCTGAAATTGATCGATTTTGTAGCTATCAGGTTCTTGTTTCTATGATTGTTTCTCACTCCAATATGATTTTCCTTCTTTGTCAAGTTCTAGCAATACTTTTTGAACTGGAAGCTTGTCACCAATAACCTTATTTAAGCATGAAACATGGAAAACTAAGTGTACTTGGGAAGATGCAGGCAACTCCAATTTATATGCCATAGTACCAATATTTTGCAACACCTTGCAACACTTGGGTGATAATTTATTATCCTTCTTAGCTTTCTTGAGAGATATTTATTGTATGGTTGTAGCTGTAAAAATACCCAGTTGCCTACATCAAAACTTCTTTCACTGTGATGTTGATCTGCCTGTTGTTTCATTTGATTCTATGCTAGAGTGAGGTTATCCTTTAAGAGTTGGAGAACTTATTGTTGATGTGTGAGGTGATCTTCCACTGCTTGAACCTTAGAATTTTCTCTTAAAGATGATGTGATGGACAGTGGATGATATCCATAAAGTGCCATAAATGGGGCCATTTTTGTTGCAGTATGGAAGTGTTATACCACCATTCAGCCAGAGGTAACCACTTGACCCATTGTGTTTGTTTATCAGATACAAAGCAACGAAGGTATTCTTCCAAAAATTTGTTCACTATCTCAGTTTTCCTATTAGATTGAGGATGATAAGATGAACTATGAGTTAATTGAGTACCAAGACAAGAAAATAATTTCGTCCAAAAATTTCCAATGAAATTGGGATCTGTCACTTACTATAATCTTTGAGTTTCCATGTAGATTTTGAATTGTTTCCATAAATGTAGTAGCAATTGTACTGCCTTTAAAAGGATGCGATAATGAACAAAAGTGTGCATACTTGGTAAGTCTATCAACTACCACCATGATGACACTCTTTCTTTTAGACTTGGGTAAACTTGTGATAAAATCCATTGAGACCTCCTCCCATTGATGACTTAGAATGGCTAAAGGTTGTAACAAACCTGGCGTCTTATTTGTCTCAACTTTATTTTGTTGGAAAACCAAACATTCTGCCACAAACTTCTGAATATTAGCTTTAAGGCCATCCCAAAAAAATATCTTCTTGACCTTGTGGTAAGTTTTTAAAAATTATGAATGCCCTCCTAAGGGGGAGTTGTGCATTTCCAAAATAACATTTTGTTTGAGTTGTGAATTCTTACAGAGATATAAGCGATATTTGTACCATAATGAATCATTTTTCCATATAAATGTAACATAAGTACTGGGATCTTGCTGTAACTTTTGTGCTTCCCCCTTGTTCACCATTGGACATCATGTCGAAGCTTTGGCTAATACAAATAATTTTGACATACTAATATTGTCTTCTCCACACCAAAGTTCCTTTCCACTCGATTGTAATGTTCCTCTCAAATCAACTTGGAATGCTCACTTGATGGAACACAAAGGTGGCCCGAGTAGTAGAAGAGTGCATTTTGGATGTGGAGGTATAGAACTTGTTTGCATGTCATAAACATCTCATATGTGGCAGTGAAGTGGGAGTGACAGTTGTATAATTTTTTCCACCCAGAGGTCTCATGTGCACAAGAGTTAAGAACTAGGATTAGTGCCAAATTGTGGTTTGATTGAGACATTTTGTGACATGTTTGGTACTAGCCTTCTTGTATTTGATGTTCAAATGGAATTGTTGCAAGTATATGGACACATTTTTATGACAATTATTCTATAAATTTCCTTGTGTCTACATAAATTGCAGAGGACTGTGATCAATGTGGATGATTTTCTCTTTCCCCATAATATAATTCTTTCATTGCCAAAAAGTTTTACATGATGGATTACATCTCCTTAACATAAGTGGAGTGTATCTAGATAATATTAGAGAGTGTTTCAACTTGATAGGCCACCAGACGTCCATGCTGAGTGAGGATTACATTAATAGCATAATAGTCAAAGGCATTTGCCTCAATCTCAATTGGTTGTTACGCGTCTGGAAAGGTGAGGCCTAGTGCAGAGAAAAGGTTGTGTTTTAGATCATCGAATGCCTTCTATTGCCTTAGAACAAAGAGAAAAAAAAAATTGATTTTTCTCCTCCTTTGGTCACTTGACTTAATGGCTAAGTGATCTAAGAGAACCCTAAAACAAATCTTCAGTAGAAGTTAGCAAGGCCCAAGAAGCTATGAACCTCTATTAGAGTTAGCGGGGCTGGCCAATCCCAAATGATTTAGATCATGCTTGGGTCCACATGCACCCCATGTTCATCCACAATGATCAAAAATATTGTGTTCTCTCTATGCCAAATGAAAATTTATCCAAATTGGCATACAACTTGTGTTGCCACAAGGTGCTCAAGACTTGTTGAATGTGTTGCAAATGATCCGCCTAGGTTTTTCTAAATATGAGGATGTCATCCATATATATAACAACAAAATATTTTGTGAACAACCACATGATATTATCCATCATCCTCATGAATGTTGTTGGAACATTAGTCAAGCCAAAGGACGTGGCCAACCACTTGAAAATTCCTTCTTTAGATTTGAATGACATCTTCCATACATCGTTTGTTCAATTGGAACTTGGTGGTAGCCTGAGTTCAGAACAATCTTACTAAATAACTTGACACCCTTAAGTTGGTCAAGAAGATTATCAACCTTAGGGATTGGGTATTAATTCTTGACAGTGCTTTTGTTCAGGGCTCGATAATCAATACAAAGTCTCCATGTCCTAGCATTATTTTGCACCAATAAAATTGGACTCCCACAAGGTGAGGAGCTTGCTTGAATGTGGCCCGTTTGGGTGAGCTCATGAATATAATGCTTTATTTCATCATTTTCAAGAGACAATGTCTATATCTTGGGCCATTAGGTAAAGGGGCACCAAGTATCAAGTCAATTGAGTGTTTGAATTGGCAGTGTAGGGGCACCACCACAAGTGGAGGAAAAATATCTTTATATGTATATATAATCTTGTCCACTTGCTTCTATTGTGTAGAGACGTCTCATGCAAAGGTTGTGGTTGTTGCAATGGCCTTCCTTTCACCTTATGACCAAACCATGAACAAAACTAACTTTACAGTTTGAGAGATTACCTTTTGGCACTGTTTTGCTGATATCAATGAAACTACAATAGTTGGGACTACCTCTGGTATCATGTAGAGCTGACCTCTGAAAGTAACAATGACACTACAAGGACCAAGATGTTTCCACATATAAGATTGTTCTAAAATAACATCACAAAGTTCAGGTGGGAAAAAAATCACATAATACTTCATCTTTGCACTATTAGCTGACACAAATGTCCCGTCCATGGTTCAACCAATGAATGGTGTATGGTTAGGGATGTGGCACTGTCAACAACTTCAAGCTCTTTATAACATCAACTGAATCCTATTTTAAATGATGAAATGGAGTTGGATCCCCTTCACTCACATCTAGGAGTGGAAGAGGTGCTCCCCCTTTTCAAGCTCCTCTAGCTCTTCTAGTTGGATTTTTGTGGTCATGATGGTAGCATTGGGTTTTGCATCGATGATCCATTTTACTTTATCCTATTTTGGATTAGAATTAGAGCCAGAGTCTACTTCCTTTTCTTTAAGCTTTTCCAACAATGATTGTTTCGAGCAACATTTATTAATGTTGTGTTAGGGACTTTTATGGAACTCACACCACTTTCTAATGTCCCTTTTCGACTTCCCATTACCCTTTTTCACCTGCAACTTGTGCTAGTTGTCTTGAAGTTGAATCTCCTTGCTTTGTCCCTTGTTCTGTGAGTTATAGTTTCTTTTTTCAAGTTTTTGTTGCAGCGGATTTGTAGACCAAAAATCCCACTTATTTCGCTACTTCATTTTCTACTTGATTTTCACAACATATCTATAAGCGACTCCCAATAAAGAGATGTTTATGAAATCCATCTTTGTTTGGATGTACCTATGTAGGTCACTTCAATACTTCAAGGCGAGGTGCTGCTCGAAATATCTGATACCTAGATTTGAGAAAAAAGTATGGAAATTGTTGGTGTACTTTGGCATTGTTTGATTCCTCTCATCGTAGCGTTGTCCATCTCATGTATTAGCCATCATAATTCCCTATACGGTAGAATTCTTCCTTGAGTGCATCAACAAAAGTGGCCCAAGTTGACCCCACATTAAAGATCACAAACTCATCTTCATTGTGTCTCTCCCAATAACCTTCCCACCAATGTTTGGCATGGAGAACGACTTTCAATAGTGTGAAGGTGATCTCCTCATTACCAGAAAAAAATAAAATAAAATGGATAGAGTAATATCCCTCTAACAAATTTAACCATTTTTCCAAAGCATCTACATCTATTTGGCCTTCAAATAAGGGGATATCAAAGTTAAATTGTAACTTGAAGGGTGTTGTGTCTCCAAAATTACTGCTTGTGGAAAGTGCCTCTACCGTTGTTGGTAGTCATCAAAGAATTTGGGTGAAATTGTCCATCAACTTGTTCCTTTGTTGCGCGAGTGCTTCTTCAAGCAACAACTTGATAAGATCTCCTGCTCCATCATCTCTCTTTTCTTCTGCCATGGGAGACCACTTGGGTTTGTGAGAGTGAGTGTTCCCGAGTGGAACTAGCTTGAGGCCCAACTTTGTAGCCTAACCTCATCGGGGACATGCATTAAGAAACAACGAGCAAATTGCTATAATACCACTGATCGAGGGTGTAAAAGAAATGAAGTGAATTGCAATAAAGTAAATGGAAGACAGAAATATAGCAAAGATTAAAATAACATGGTGGAAACCCAACTTTTATTAATAAATGAAAGAACAAAATATCGTAGAACATAAAATAGCTAGAATGGTGGTATTTATCTCTAAATAGAGACAGACGACAATTACACGCATTCACAAAAGCTATTAAAATGAGAACGAAATGCCCTTTTTAGCGTAAAACAGGATGAGAAAACCCTAAACATCCAAAAACCTAACCTTAGGAGATGAAACGCCAAAGGGTATGTGGCCCTGTTATCACCCAAAGAAACTCTCCTAGGTTGTATCTTGGAGATGCTCGAGAACATTACAAAACTCAACTAAATGTTGGAAATGGATGAATGGAAGGAATGATGCTTGTTCAAGCCAGATAACCACTTCTACTATGCTTAAATCTAGACATGGGTGAACACCCCCAGACTACAAGGCTTTAGACCACCAATCACTCACAGTTTAAGAATTAAGTGAATATGGAGAATACTGGCCACACCAGTAGATGCACAAGACTATGTGATGGCTAGTTGCAACCAGTAAAGAGGTCTATAAATCTATCTCCTAATGCATAGACAGGTTGACAAATCTTTGGCACTAAGTAAATAGAAACCTGCATAACACATTCAATGATACATACTAGACTTCAACACAAAGGTGGGATGACAACCCCTCTAATGCTAAATATCAAGAGCACATGAAAAAATGCATAACAGGCATAACCTAGTATAGAGAAGAAGTGGAAAGTGAGCAATTAAAAACAAAAGAAGCTTGTATTAGCTGAAAATGAAGACCAAAAGCTACAAGTATCAAAGTAGTTACAGTCTCCAGAAGTTGAACCTTACATCAAAACAACAACCATCAACCCTGATTACATTTGTGTTCTGGGTATATATAGAGTTTCTTTACAAAAATGCTCTACTATTCTATGCGTGGAGGGGTCATAATGGACCACCAACTGCTTTAATTGACTGATATGGGTCTCTGCTGCATCCTGCTTGCTTCAATGAATTAATTTGACATTCTCTGGTGCTCTGTTGTACTTTTCGAGAAGGTGGAGTGTAATATGGATGAAATTTCATAACTGATAAATGAATTCAACTGCTTGAGGCATGTCCTTTCCTTCTCGGCCATTCTGTCTCATGAAAACGGTTGTTGAGGAGCAAATGCGTTGGGTATTGGATACTGGCCTCCTTCCTTTGGGTGCACTAGATAGGCTATGGACATAGACATTATGGCGGAGGCATGAGTATGACGAGAACCGATATCAGCCGTTGGATCGTGCAGATGGACGACAAGGATTGATTTGCAGAAGATATTGGGAGATATGAGAGCGGGTTGATCACAGGCCGTTGGATCTCGGGCGGGCAGATCCAACATTTGCCGGTCACGAAAGATGCATGGAGTTTATCGGGCTAGGAGAGTGGGCTTAAGCAGTAAGCGGAATTGATCGCACTACTTTTGGAGGAGAACGGAAATCGTACAATAGTGAGCGATCACAATCATCGCGCGACACGTGGCGGATGGGACAGGAGAAAAACCACTTTCCCCGCGGGTTAGCGCGCGGGCGACTTATGGGCGCGGGAGGTGCGAATGTCGTTGGATCTTATGGCAGGTGATTGAACGGCGGAGGAAATGAACGGGGGTTATCGGTCGGGATAAACATGAAAAATTGCCTTTGGCGGACTTCAAAATATATATATTTCACTTCCCGGACCCTTTCGGGTCCACGCTTCATTGCTATCGGCGCTCGCCCAAGGTTCCTTTGTATTTCGTTGTATAACAAAATACACGAAAAATGCATTAAACAAGGCTTTGGCGTAGACCTGAAATTTTATAAGAAATCATTTATAATGCCATCGGGTCCGGCCCATTGGGTCACATGAATGTATATGTAAAGGCGTTGCCCCTTTGATTTTCCTGATTGCGATTTGCCGATGTGATGTGGGCCGTTGATATGAGCGCACAATTGACGGTCCTTGTTTAATCATCGATCACCATTTCCATCGCCCCATGTTTTGCGCTAATGCGATATTGTGATGCGATCTGATTGCAATCGCATATTGCTATATGTAAAGGCCTTGCCCTTTGAAAGCGCCGATTGCAATATTGCTGTGGACCCGACTACACCATTGTAACATGATTAATAGTAATACCGCATTCGATAGGGGCAATCGGTAATTGGCCATCGACGATGTTATAGACATGGCCTATAAAAGACCTCCTAAAAACCGCAATTGCGATTGCGATAGGATGCGGATGTCCGTTAAATGAAGTGGCCCCTGTGTATGCCTTAAATCCTTTTGTGCACAACCAAGCAGACCAAGCCTGTCCCTGACCATAGAGAATCCTCGTTGTATAGCTAAGCTAACACTGGCTCCTTCTAGGGATGAGATCCTCCCTGTGAGGTCTCAAGAACCTATAGATCAATGCCTTTCTGATGAAAACAAATTAGAAAAATTCCTAGTGTTCCATTGGGCATGGAGTCTAACTGTGCTTACACTAAACTAATAAAACAACATATTTACAATTTTAAGGCCCAAGACCTTAAACAACATAAATTTTTAGAAAATGCCCATTGACTGGGCCATCAAAAACTGCTTCTCCTCCCATACTTTTCAGTATGAAGGTGTTGTTTCCTTGATCTGAGAAATGATAAAAGGCCCTGTCCAGAAAGCATCAAACTTACCATGATTTCCTTTCTTTTCTTTTAGTGCATCCCACTTCAAAACCAAGTCTCCAACCTGAAAATTATCTATTTTTGTCTTTTTTTCAAAAGCTTCCTTGATCTTCTTCTGATGTGTTGTAGCCCTTTCAACCAGCTGTTCTCTAATCTGATGTACTTCTACTAAATCAGTGATCCTTTTTGCCATGTCTTCTTCCTCATTACATTCATCTTGCAGGAAATTTTCCACAGGGAGAATCAACTAAATTGGGAACACGGCTTCAGTGCCATATACTAGCTTGAATGGAGAATTCCCTGTGGATTTCTTAATGGTCACTCTGTCAGCCCACAGTGCATATCTGAGCTTAGAATCCCAGTTCTTTTTATTGTCTTCCAACAACTTTTTGATTATCCTTATCAGGCTTTTGTTGGAAGATTCTGTTAGGCCATTGCCTTGAGGATAATATGAGAAGGAATGAACCAGTTTAATGCCCATTGAATCACACATTTCCACCAATTCTTTTTCCATAAAGGCTACTGCATTATCTATGACTAATTTGTGTGGACAACCAAATCTGGTAAAGATATGCTCTGTCAAAAACTTCATGACCACATTATAATCAACCTTTCTGGTTGGGATTGCTTCAATCCACTTAGTGAAATAATCAATGGCTACAAGGATCCATCTATGTTGGCCACTGGAATGTGGATTAATTTCTCCAATGAAATCCAAGCCCCACTACTGAAAAGGTCCTTTTGCATGTATTGGTTTTAAGGGCAGGGACTTCAACTGTTGTTTCCCTTCAAATCTTTGGCACCTGTCACAAGATTTAACAAATGAAAAGACATTAGAAAATAAGGTGGGCCAATAGTACCCAGCTCTGAGGATCTTGTGGGTTGTAGTTTTCCAATAATGGTGTCCCCCACACATGCTGTAATGACACTGCTGCATAACCTCCATTGATTGTTCTTTGTCCAGACACCTCAAAAGCATTCCAGATGGGTCCCTACAATAGAGCAACTTTTCATGGATGCAGTAGTTTGCTACCCTAAGCTTAATAGTTCTGGCTTGACTTGTGCTTAAGCCTAGAGGAACTTCTAGCTTCAGCAGGAATTTAGCTATTGCAGAGTACCAACCACAAGAAGCTAGATTTTTTGCCAATGACTACTTTTCTCCTGGTTCAGTTGCTTCCTCTTCTTCTGTTTGACCATTTTTTGCATCAGTGCTTATGAGATTTATGTCCAATGTTCTGCAATTTTCTTCAGCTAATAGTCTGGCAAGACCCTGACCTCTAACAAGCTTGGTGGGCTTCAGTTCTATATTAAACTCAATCAACTTTACAATCCATTTAGCCCTTCTTCCATCAGCATCAGGCTGTGTTAGGACATCTTTTATTGCAGCATAGGGTACATATGCAATTATCTTGGAATGCAGAATATAAGCTTTGAAAGCTTTCAAAGACTTGATAAGAGCTTATGCTTGTTTCTCAGTAATATCATACCTTAGTTCAACATCCCTTAAGGTTTTCCTGAAGAATGCCACTGGATGCTCTGAGCCTTCTTCATATGCTTGCAATAAAACTAATGCAAGGGTGTCATTGGAGGCAAAAGAAAATATATGGAACTCCTTGCTGTAATATGGATTGATTAAAGTGGGAGCCTCCATAATAGCTTTTTTAATGGAATCAAATGATTTTCTTGCTGCATCGGTCCATTTGATTTCCGACCCCTTCTTCAACATGGAGGTAATATGCTTCACAAGTTCTGCAAAATTCGGTATAACCTCCTCACAAAATTAATCTTGCCCAGAAAGGATTGGATGTCCTTCTTTGATCTTGGGAAAAACAGGGTCTGTACTGCTTTTACTCTTTCTGGGTCAATTCGGACACCTGCAGCAGAAACAATATGTCCCAACAACTTACCTTCTTCTAAAGCAAACTATGACTCTTTATGATTGACTGAAATCCCAAACCTTTTGCACTTTAGGAACACTTTATTCAAATGTTGCAAATGGTCTTGATGACTGCTAGAATATACTGTTATATCATCAAGGTATATGAGGACAAATTTATCCTTCTCTCCCACAAATGCTATATCCATAGCTTTCTGAAAGGTGGCTCCAACATTCATCAGTCCAAAAGGCATCTTGGAATACATAAAAGTGCCCCAAGGAGTGGTGAATGCAGTCTTCTCTTGGTCATCAGGATGTACAACAACCTGATTATACCCTGAAAATCCATCTAGGAAAGACATCACTTTAGCTCCTGAGACTTTTTGCTGCAAATGCTCCATCTTGGGTAGGGGATAATTGTCTTTCTTAGAGCATTTGTTTAAGTTTCTGAAATCAACACAGAGCCTGATTTCTCCACTTTTCTTCCTCACCACTACTAGGTTGGCTACCCACTTGGAATATCTGAGAGGGACTATGATCTTGGCAGCGAATAGCTTCTTGATTTCTTTTTCAATCAAAGGGAGGAGCATAGGATTTATTGGTCTCAGCTTCTGCTTGAAAGGTATGGTGTCTTTCTCCGAGGGGATTTTATGTTGGATAATCTTCTTGTCATATGTCTTCAGGTCGCTATATTCCCAGGCAAAGACATCAACAAATTGCTTCATTAAATTGCACTATTTTGAACTCTGATCAGCAGACAAATGAGTGGACAAATTTATGTATCTAGGCTGACGTGGACTCCCTATATCATGCTTACATACTGCATATTGATCTTCATTTTGGGAAGCTTTATAAGGCACCTCATTCTGGTCAAATAATCTTTCTAGAGGAATTAGAACCTTAGGTATATGATTGCTGGGAAACTAGACAATGCTATCATTACCAAATTTGTTTCTAAGCTGGGATTGGGGGCTTTCTTGCAAGGCTTCATTCTCTTGGTCAATTTGCATTTCAAAAAACTCGTCAATGACTTGCAGGAATCTATTGGATATTATCAGGCAAGGATGGTCTATATTTCATTTGGACTTCATATACTAGTCTGGGAGGCATAGGAGGTATGAACATGCTAGCAGACACAACAAGGGAATCAACGATCTGATTTTTGGCTCTAGGGATATATGAAATACAAAAATAATCAAAGGGAATCTTTGAGTCTCCATACCTCATCTCTGTATGCTCTCAGCCTTGGGTGCTTTGCTTGAAATGCTCTGTTTACTTGCTGAATGATCAAATCAGCATCTCCAAACACCTTATGCTTATGATTCCTCTATCTTTAGCTGCGTTAAGGCCCAATATTAGAGCCTCACATTCTACTAGATTGTTAGTGACTTGGAAGGCCAACTTAAAAGACAGTTACGTACTTTCTTGTTTTGGAGATATCAGCACGACCCTTGCTCCTGCAGTCTCCCTAAAACATGCTCCATCAAAGAACATCTCCCAAACTTGAATTCCTTGCTCTTGCTCGACCTGAACTATTTGTTTCCTAAGTTGCATTGAGGCCTTCTGAGATTCTTCTATTTGGAGAATGCATGCTCCAAAATCAGTGCCCACAGTGTAAATAGGATGATTAGAAGGATTGTTCTCATCACTGATGATGTATGCCAACTGTGCTTCTTTGTACAATCTCCTGCTTTCTCCTCCAAAGACTGGTACACTGGCATAAGATAAGTCATTCTGTAGTGTCCTTCCTAGTATCTTAATCCATCCTCTAGACAGCAGCATGCCAAACTTAGGAGGGTCATTTGCTACCACAATGTCCATCACCATACTCCTCATGGGAAGCTGGGTTAGGGTAATGGCTAAATCTTTGATCAGTCCTAGACATTTTACTTTCCTTGAACCAAAAGAGAATAAATCATGATATGATCTAGTGATATCAAGGCCTAACTCTGCCATGACAACTTTTGGCATCACATTGTGGCTAGCCCTAGTGTCTAGCAAGCAATTATGGAGGATTTTGTCATGAATGGTCAAGGAGACATAAAACGATGGAGAATTATCATCAGCAGGTTCAGTCATTGGGCTAAGCACAACTGTAGGCCTATCATCTTGCAAATTGACAGAGTCAGTGGAGGTTTGTTTGTCTTTCAGCTTAAGAGCTTCAAGGATAGGCTTTCTAAACATTTCACTCTTTATAAGTTCTAACAGGGGCAAAGATATTTTCAACTTCTGGACCTCTGCTTCAAAGCTGAAAGGGGAAGGGGACTTGTCAGGACCTCTTACCTCTTGAGATGGCACTTTGAGGATGACTGGATCTGCTGCTGGTCTTTTCTGTCTGGTATTCTGTGACTCAGTTTGGACAATAGCCTTTTGGGCGAGATTCTCCTTGACATTGTTTGCTTGTGACCTCAAATTATATCTTCGATGTTCACTAGTCTACAGAATGACCTCTCTGTCCCATTCTTGACTGGTTTGGTCCTGCACCAGTGATTTTTCATATGCAGCCAATGTAAAAAAGACAGCATTGCCTTTATCTTCCATGCAATGGATTTCATCCTCTTCTTCAAATTGTTCCTCCTCCATGACTACATTTTGAAAAGGAGCTTTAACCTTTTGACCTTCACTAGCTTCTTTACCCTTTTGAATGATTTGCAATTGCTCATTTACTCTTCTGAATGGATTTGGATATCTTGGAGCAAATGTATTCGGGAGCCTTGTCTTCCCAGAGTTCTGCTCAACCTCCATCTTAGATATTTTAGCAGCCAATGACTCTATCATTCTAGTCATTTTATCAAATTTGGGATCGGAAGATGAGGCAGAGGAAGAAGAAGCCTCGCTTCTTTGCCTCCTTCTGTCAGCATGACTTTTTAGCTTTTCTGCAGCCATAATATTAGATTCTACCTCTAGAGCTACATCTTGCATATCAGCTAGAGTGGCACATTTTTTTTTTCTCAATAACAGGTAGAAATCAGAGTCAAAAGCATTGGCATAAGTGAGTTTGGCCAAGGTGGGGGTTGGATTTACTTCTGCAGGTATCTTACTATACATACGATTAAATCTATTATTAAAATCAAGCAAAGATTCCCCATTTTCTCTCTTCAGGTTACCAAACTCAGTATGGTAATATAGCAAGTCTTTTTTATCTCCTTAGTGTTTCAAAAATGCATCATCTAGGGCTTCAATATCAGCAATAGATCCAGGGGGAAATTCTCTGAACCACTTTTTGGCCTCTCCATTAAGGCTCTGGACAAAAACTCTCATCCACACATCATTTTCACTAATGTCTAAGTTATTAACATAACTATAAAAAGCCTCAAGGTGTTCTTCAGCTGTTACTCCCTCTGTACCAATAAACGTAGGCATGTGCTTATGATATTCTCCTGCAGGCATGACATTCAAAGGAACAGGCAGGACCAAGGGTCCATACCTAACAGCTATAATTCTTTCCATTTTTGTGGGTGCTTGTTGGCCTGCCATGACTGGGGTAGGTGGAAGGATACTGGTAGATTGAATAGTGGGGAACAATGAAATGGATGACAGAGACAAGGGAATATGATGGACTATATGGGAGACTCTCTTTGGAGTGAGATCCAAAAGGGAACTAAAAGATAAAGGAGCTTTATGAATCTCTGTAGGTGATTCTTCACTAGCAATACAAGGCTCTAATTCTTCAGACTGTGCATTCTCAACTATAACCTTCTCTTGCAGAGATACATAGGATTTCTTAAGCTTACCTGATCCTGATGCTCCTTTCTATGATGTTTTCTTCTGCTTAACGATCTTCTCAGGGTCAGGCATTGGGTTAGCTGGTGATTTCTAAGGATTTCTTCAAGTATGCCACACAAACTGAGCCAGAACTAGAACGTGGAGTCGCCGAAGGTTGGTCTTCCTCTAGTGGAGTCGCCAGATAGATGATTACAACCAAAAATTTGCCCAGACTTTGTCTATCATCAAAATCTGGCACTGTGTCATTCTCCCAGGGACGCTGAGCTTCAATCTCCTCTCCCTGACAACGGTGCCATTTAATGTTATCACCCCAAGAAACTCTCCTAGGTTGTATCTTGGAGATGCTCGGGAACATTACAAAACTCAACTAAATGTTGGAAATGGATGAATGGAAGGAATGATGCTTGTTCAAGTCAGATAACCACTTCTACTATGCTTAACTCCAGACATGGGTGAACACCTCCAGACTACAAGGCTTTAGACCACCAATCACTCACAGTTTAAGGATTAAGTGAATATGGAGAATACTGACCACACCAGAAGATGCACAAGACCATGTGATGGCCGGCTACAACCAGTAAAGAGGTCTGCAAATCTATCTCCTAATGCACAGACAGGATGATAGCTCTCAGGCACTAAGTAAACAGAAACTTGTATAACACATTCAATGATACATACTAGAATTCAACACAGAGGTGGGATGACAGCCCCTCTAATGCTAAATATCAAGAGCACATGAACAAATGCATAACAGGCATAGCCTAGAACAGAGAAGAAGTGGAAAGTGAGCAATTAACAACAAAAGAAGCTTGTATTAGCTGAAAATGAAAACCAGATGTTGCAAGTATCAAAGTAGTTACAGTCTCCACAAGTTGAACCTTACATCAAAACAACAACCATCAACCCTGATTACATCTGTGTTCTGGGTATATATAGAGTTTGTTTACAAAAATGCTCTGCTATTCTATGCGTGGAGGGGTCATAATGGACCACCAACCGCTTTAATTGACTGATATGGGTCTCTGCTGCAACATGCTTACTTCAATGTATTAATTTGACATTCTCTGGTGCTCTGTTGTACTTTTCGAGCAGGTGGAGTGTAATATGGACGAAATTCCATAACTGATAAATGAATTCAACTGCTCGGGGCATGTCCTTTCCTTCTTGGCCATTCTGTCTCTTGAAAGCGGTTGTTGAGGAGCAAATGCGCAGGGTACTGGATACTGGCCTCCTTCTTCCTTCGGGCGCATCGGACAGGCTATGGACGTAGACAGTATGGCGGAGGCATGAGTATGACGAGAACAGATATCAGCCATTGGATCGTGCAGATGGATGACGGAGATTGATTTGCAGAAGATATTGGGAGATATGAGAGCGAGGTGATCACAGGCCGTTGGATCTCGGGCGGGCAGATCCAATGGTCGCCAGTGGCAGAAGATGCACGAAGTTTATCGAGCGAGGAGAGCGGGCTTAAGCAGTAAGTGGAATTGATTACTGCTTTTGGAGGAGAGCGGAGAGCGTACAAGGGCAAGTGATCACAATCATCGCGTGGGCGGCTTATGGGCGCGGGAGGTGCGAATGCCGTTGGATCTTATGGAAGATGATTGAACGGTGGAGGAAATGAACGAGGGTTATCGGTCGGGATAAACATGAAAAAATTCCTTTGGTGGACTTCAAAATATATATATTTCACTTCCCGGACCCTTTCGGGTCCGGGCTTCATTGCTATCGGCTCTCACCCAAGGTTCCTTTGTATTTCATTGTATAACAAAATACACGAAAAATGCATTAAACAAGGCTTTGGCGCGGACCTGAAATTTTATAAGAAATCATTTATAACGCCATCGGGTCGCATGCATGTATATGTAAAGGCCCCGCCCTTTTGGTTTTCCCGATTGCGATCCGCCAATGCAATGTGGGTCGTTGATCTGAGCGCGCAATCGACAGTCCTCGTTTAATTGCCGATCACCATTGCCATCGCCCCATGTTTTGTGCCGATGCGGTATTGCGATGCAATCTGATCGCAATCGCATATTGCTATATGTAAAGGCCTTGCTCTTTGAAAGTGCCAATTGCGATATTGTTGTGGACCCGACTACACCATTGTAACATGATTAATAGTAATATCACATCCGATAGGGGCAATCGGTAATCGGCCATCGACGATGTTATAGACATGGCTTATAAAAGACCTCCTGAAAGCCGCGACTGCGATTGCGATAGGATGCGGCTGTCTGTTAAATGAAGCGGCCCCTGTGTATGCCTTGAATCCTTTTGTGCACAACCAAGCAGACCAAGCCTGTCTTTGACCATAGAGAATCTGCGTTGTATAGCGGAGCTAACAGGCCCCAATGGGGTTAGTTGATACATCAACTTCCCAGGGTCGTGACTTTTGCATACAATTTGCATTTGACGTGCTCGGTAGCACGTTGGAAAGGTCTCATTGAAAATTACACAATCCAAATAGGCCCAGGCTATGCTTATGGCTATTTCATGGTCTACTACGACGTCAAAAAAATGTCATTTAGGCCCCAAAACTGCCTGGAAGTTTAGAACTCGAAAAACTGTAGAAAAACTACCAAGATGGAGAATTGTGCTTTGAGCCAATGGAATAGGTGGGTGGCCACCAATATCCACCTAGATCATAGGAACAAGGGTAGCCTCTTGTAGGCTTTTTGTAGCCTGATTGTATACCCCTAATCCCTTACCATGTAGATTTTTCACTATCGAGTTAGGTGTAGGATGGGACCTTCCGCCCTAAGCTTCGGCTAGTTTTTCCTCTCTTATCATCTGAAAAACAATCCTTTAATTATGGACCATCTCCTAGGGTCTAGGGTCTTCATGGGCACAAGGGTGGATTAAAGGAACCTAGTTCATCATGAGGGTGAGAAAATAGAAGACAATAGGGCCTCCATACAAATACTCTCTCGTCAACTTCATGACCATGAACAAACTACAACATAGTACTTGATTATTGTCATGGATATAATGATCAAGCAAACGAGGCACATTTGGAAACTAGAGGAGGAATGTGAAAACTCTTGAATTCATCATCAGTGAACTAACCCAAGAAAACCCAGATGGCCCCTCAATCACCTAGTTCATCATGAGGGTGAGAAAATAGAAGACAATAGGACCTCCATACAAATACTCTCTCAACAACTTCATGACCATGAACAAACTACAACATAGTACTAATATTGTCATGGATATAGTGATCAACCAAACGAGGCACATTTGAAAACTAGAGAAAGAATGTGAAAATTCTTCAATTTATCATCAATGAACTAACCTAAGAAAACCCAAATGGCCCCTCAATCATCAAAGAAACTCTGGTAGCAAAATAAGGCAATGAAGTTGTTTAGCCTAGGATACCAAATTTGAATGAAAAAATATAAGAAGCAAGAAGTACCCTATCAAATGTCACTACCACTAAAGATGGCAACAACCTTTCACCCACTCAGTACATACTTTTCAAGAATTTTATAGTTCTTTGATACTTTATGTATAATTTACTTATATAAAATATATCAAACTATTGGTTTTTATCACCTCCAGTCACAACTTTAACTTTTAGTGTTTATCACCTCCAATATACAAGAAGGTCTATATTGATGTAATGCAATAATGGCTTTGGACCCCAAAGAATAGCGTTGCTGAACTTGAAACAAAGTGCATAGCAGTATTTTTTGAGATTAAATCCAACACAGCACGCATGTCTGTGGTTTTGCAGAATAAATACATCAGAGCACACATTTATGTAATTTTCTTGCACTGTTTACAGGGAAAAAAAACCAATAATAGCCAAAAGGCAAAAATCCCAACAACATCTACGGTAGGCCGTAACAAAGGCTTCACCAGATCCTATGTAATTTCTTGCTCTGTTTTCTGAGAATTCGATCCTTTGCATGGACTTCTGTACTTGTAGTCAATATACAGTTCCACCGTTTCCCTCAACCTGGATACATTCTGTTAATGGAAGCATGATCTGGGTTCAATGTCAGTATCAGTATTACGATCATTTACAGCCAAAGCAATAATAATAATCAAGAGCGGGTAGCTGATTGTTGTAAGAACCCAGTTGATCATCAGCTCCCCCAGCAGAGAAACATTTTGCTTGTCACTCTGCCAGGCCACCGCTGCTCCTGCACTCTGCACCCCTTTGTAGAATCCACTGTATCTGCTCAGAGTCTGGGAATCATCTGCCAAAGCTCCAATCGTCCAATAACATACAGTCTGGAACATGGAGTCCAGTAGTCCATAGCTGAAATATAGAACAAATGGCCCTGCAAAAGCAGAGCCGGAGTCTTTGAAGTCGATCTCCTGTAAGGGCTTCTCCCTGGTATACCTCAGTTGATTTGCGAGCCCACCTCCCCATACTACAGTCCCCAGCACTGCAACGATGGCCACGCCCAGCAACCCTCTTTTTTTCCTGCTCTCGTAGCTGAAATCAAGAACATATCCAATTGCCACAGATCCTAACATCTGTGCGCCCCAGTAAAACACATTGTTGAACCCTCTGGTCCTCACCGTAAAGAGCTTGCCATTGACGTTATTGAATTGATAAGTGTAAAAGAAGTTGCTGGCCCATGAAGCAGGGACGAGCAATAGCATTCTCCAGTTGAAGAATAGCTTGAGAATTTCCATGGCCTCGGTTCTTACATTGGAGTACTTAATCAGAGTAGGTCTGCTGCCATCACTCCTGATCACTTGGCTGGGTGGAAGCAAGGCCAAACTCAGAAAAGCCCCAAAGGCCATGAAGCACATGAAGGCTATATAGGTCCCGTCGCTCACGGACCTGGCCGTTCTGTGATAATTCAATATAAAGGGAACGAAGCCGCCTATAACTCCTCCCAGATTGAATATACTCCAGAACAGAGAAATGTATCTGCCCTTCTTGTCCTCTGTGGGATACGAGGTCATGATCGATCCTTGCCCGGCCCAGAGCAATCCAGCTCCGACGCCCAGAATCGTACCTGCAATAACAGCAAATGTCTCAGTCTGGTGGTGATTGTAGTAGAGAAAGGAACCCACATAGAGGACATAAGTGGAGCAGCCAACGAAGAGGGTCGCGTGAGGGCCCAGGAGATTGTAAATCCCCCCACCCAAAATGCCGAACAGTGCAAACGTCGTATACAGGGCAGTATTGGCGTCGTTCACGGCCTGGTCGTTCTCCTGCCCGCCTCCCCCCATTCCGGTGAGAGCGTTGAACATGCCGGGGCAGCAGAAGCAGACCAGCGCAATCAGGACCACCTGAATCATGGGGGAATCGTAGCGGAAGCATTTGTAACGAGAAAATTCCTCATTGTATTCCTCATCTTCAACACGATTGCCCTCTTTTCCATTGAACTCCATGGCAAGATCAATTTTCAGCAGATTTCTAAGCAGCCGAAGAATCCCTAATCCAATTCACTTTCGGATTCTTGTAGATGTATAATTGGCCCTGGGCTTTGGCAGCTCAAAACAGGAGCCTGGGCAGCCCGCTGTAATGGGATTCTTGGTTTGTGACCAGCCCACCCTTATAACCGTTGTAATGGATCCAGAGATGTGCGCACCGGAGTGTCAGCCTACCGTCACTCATGCGCTCAGCTCTAATGTAGAATCGGGAGATTGATTTTGTCGCTGGTCCTCCTATGGCCGGGATCTGCTACTGGGATAAGGCCTGCCCCCACCGTAATCCCTGAGTGTGAGGGGATTTTGATCTTTCATATTCCGGTTGCGCGCATAGCTCTGAGGCAGATAGTAATGGCGCGCGGATGATGCGTCTCGAAATGTCCATCTTCGAATATAACTCTACAAAATGAAAATGAAAATTAAAATTGATTTAAGTAATTAAACAAATTAAAGAGTAATTTATATTATAAAATTTTTTTAAGGAAAAATGCTACATTAACTTTTTCTTCTCTTCTTTTCTTTCTTTTCTCTTCTCTTCTTTTCTTTCTTTTCTTTTTTTTTTCTTTCAGTAAGAAAAAATGCTACATTATATTTATATAAGTTGTGAATATATATCATGTGGCAGATACTATGGAAATCCATATGTCGTGAAGAAAATTAGTGATAAGACTTATAATATCCCTGAGGTGTGACAATGTGATGAAAAGCTCCCATAGAATTATATTATAAAATTGGTATACAAAGCTTAAAACTTTGGATTCTCATTGTCGTGGCGTGCTTCAACCAAAACCAGACCAGACCAATTATAGCTATCAAAATAATCAAAATTGAAGCTATTTTTATTATTATCAAAATTGAAGTTATCAAAATGATCAAAATTAATCTATTCTTTCATCAAAATTGAAGCTATTGTTTGAGCTACCTTACACTTAGACATTTCTCTTACATAATCAAAATTATTACATACAATTTGCCAAGTGGAGTTGGATTCTCATTGTCTTGGCATGCTTCAATGGAAACCAGACCACCAGACTAATTATAGCTATCAAAATAATCAAAATTGAAGCTATTTTTATTATTATCAAAATTGAAGTTATCAAAATGATCAAAATTAATCTATTCTTTCATCAAAATTGAAACTATTGTTTGAGCTACCTTACACTTAGACATTTCTCTTACATAATCAAAATTATTACATACAATTTGCCAAGTGGAGTTGGTCAACCAACAAATTCAACTTGAATTTCAGAATTTGAATAAAATTGTTAATTTTTTTTCTTGAATTTCTAGTGGGGTGACACAGTGATATATTTCAACAATGTACTAAGCTTGAGACTATGCCCTTGGCCTTCCCAAAGCGTTGTGGTCCCCATACTCATGCCTTGTGAATTCTCTATCTTAGCATGGTGACCTAATAAGGACAAGACTTGAAATGCTTGTAAAAGTTAGAAAATGGTGAGCACAAGGTTAACTACAATAGGGCAGAGAGTCGTGAGGAGGTTGTGGCCCAAACTAGCTAGAGAGAATGATTGTGAAGCAGTGGGATAGAGGAACTCACAGGGAGAGAACTTTGAGCATGATAGGGACTCATGGAGACCAAAACAACCTTAATTTTGCAAATGAACTCTACCTACATTGTGTTGGAAAAGTAACTAGGTTCGATCTTCATATTTATCTTTGTATTTGTGTCATTTTGTATTTTATGTAAAAGAAGGAAAATAATTTTTTTTGTTCAGGCATGGGTTTCATGCTCAGAGCCTAGGTTAAGCATGCTCTTCATGCTTCTAGGGATTGTTGAGTCAAGAAGAATATTTGTCATATATTAAAGTCCCATTTAGACTCTTTGCAACAAAAACAAAAATATTAATTTTTGAGTCATATAAAGTAATTTCAGCCCTGCCATAAAAAGTTGGCCCTATTGAGGCACCTTTTCGCTCCCCTGGATGACTATAAATGAGGGAGACTTCATCCTCATTTGAAGAGATGACAAGCAAGTTCTATTTGTGCATAAAAAACAAAGAAAATTAGAGTGAAGGCCTAGGAAAGAAGAGAAACTCGAGGAAGAAGAAGGAGGCTTGCTTTTTGACATGTTTTTCTCACACGTGCAAGTATGCTAGGGTTTATGTGTGAGTTATGGGGCCAAGGATTGCAGGTCTGAGTTGCAGACCTGAAGTAGAGGGCCAAGACTATTGGATGAAGCAGAATTTGTGAGTTTTGACCATCATTGAGTTGTCAAACATTGACTTGATTGAAGAGGAATTTTGGAGGGTTGACTTGGTGCTCGGAGGAGGTTTAGTCTGTCTCATTTTGATATGATTCTATAGGAAGAGGGTGTTCAGGTTTTTCCCAATTGTGGGATTTTTCCCTGGCTTGGAGGCTATATCTTGTATTCTTTGTGTATTTGTGATGTTCATGTTTTGGTAATTGCTTGATGAAGAAGTAAAACTAAGTAATAAAAAACTAACAAATATCACAAGTAATTGTCAAATAAGGAGAACCAATTTCAATCTACAAACACATTGATTTTCCAACATGGTATCAAATCTAAGGTTGGTAGAAGGAGGCCATAAGATCACAGGTTGTTGGCATATTTGGAATGAAAGAAAGGTTACAACTCTCTTTTAGTCACTACTACAAGAAGGATTAGAAGTATGAAAGAAGTAACAAATATGATATAAGCTAGATCTTGAAGATTCAAATTTCCTCTGAAGTCATCCCTCTCTGATTTTAGCACACACAATTTTTTTTGTTCTTGAGTTATGGTCATAACAAGTAATCTAAAATGAAGACCGGTTTCCTTAGATGACAACTATACAAGTTCTCTTCTAATGTAAATTGATGCAAATCTGAGCCTTCTCCTTCAAACATGATCCAAGTTAAGATGCTAGACCTTGACTATGCTACCCCTGTATAATGATCTGAGTTATCATTCTATTGACATTCTTGAAGAAGAACAAATATTACTATGATGTTGTAACATCTATACCAAGGAGAAGTACAACATTTAAAAAGATGTTTGGATTAGTTTTGGTTGATAATTTTGGGCCGAATCCCTTGATTAGTTATGAAAAGTAGACTGAGTTCATCCAAGTAAAGCAAGGTTATAATATTATAGAAATATAAGATCTATACACCATTTCAAATTAAAATAAGCTACTATAGGACCGAGGCCTATTATGGAAGATTAGTATTTTATTGACGATGTTGGACCTGCCAACATTCAGGGGATCCCCCCGGTAAGAAGTCCCCACTAGACCTCAAACTGTTTGGAGTAGGAGTCCCAACAGTGGGTGGTAGTGTAATGTCTTGACCAGGGTAGCTCGAAGAGATAAGTATGATAAATTTGGGCTGAAGCAAGTGTGTGACCTTGCAGCGAGTCAAGTGAGATGCATGGGGGGTTCTAACACACGGAAGGGAAAAATAAGTGTGCCCCTTAGAAGCCTGTAATAGTATGCAGCCTGAAAGGGACACACGAGAAGAATAACATCACAAGCTGAAATGCAGAATAGTCCACAAACCAAAGTGATGGGTTAATCCAACAAAACGCATTCAACAATATTCATACAATTTCATATAAAATAGTTCATAAGCAAATGCGTAATTTAAACAACATACATTGCTAAAGCAACCAAAATAGTCCAACTACAATAACAACATATGCATGAAAGCGTGTGGGCTCCGTTATTATTATTGTAAGTAAAAGTTCATCCATACATACACCATTGAAAACCAATAGCCCCAATAGTGGAACATTACAGTCAAGAACACCTTCCTCTCCAAAGATTTATACTCACTCTACGTTGTGGAGAAGCTAAGGCTTGTTACAATACTCCCAAGCCTTCTCTAAGTCTAAGCCTAGCCAAAATCTTGGCTCCCAAAAGCCCTTTCTATGAGTTATGAGGTTCTATTTATAACAAAGGGTGGGGTGACCCTTGACATTCCCCTTTGTGACTCTTTGACTACCCTCATGACTCTTCAACTTCTTTATAGATAACTCATTACATTACATAGTGATTGTTCGCATTCCACTGATGACACTTGGAATTTCACTTACAACATATTTTACAATTAATATACATTTTCCACATGTATCCATGTGAGACAAAATAGGCTAGAGATAGCCTAACAAGACAAAACACTATGGCTCAAAAGTTTGGGGAAAGACCAACTCAACAACCTCCACATGATGCTTCTCTGTCATGTACTGATACCGAGCTTGGTATTGTGCGATGATGTCCCCAAACTCCTTGATGGTGTCTTTCTGATAGCGGACTCTTGCCTCCATAGATTCTTGGTATATGGGGTTGGGACCTTTGTCCAACTCATCCTAAAGCATGTGCAACATGGTCTTAACCATAATAGGACCACCAATCTACTTCTGCATGTTTTTTGTGCTCAACTGCAAGTCATCGTCGGTTTCCTCTTGCCTTAGCTGCTCCATGTACCTATCGATCTCTATTCAAACTTGGTTGTTGTGCTTAGCTTCAGTGAGAGAACCAATTGATGAGATCCTATGTGTTCTTACCATGACATCCAAAATCTTATGCAACTGTGAATATGAAGCCTGTATTTTGCTGACGAATGGAGCGATATGCTCATATTGATCAACATTCAAACCTTTGCTTTGTCTAGTTCTGCCTGTAGCTTCATCATCTTCGACAAGTAAAGCAGGGCCCCTTTGTACTGTATTTTCCACTCTTGCACATGGGTGATGGCAGCATGTATGTCCCAAAGAGTTTGGACAAAAAATTTTCACCAGTACTGTAAGCCATGCAAATGGTCAATTGCTTTATGTGCGATGAAGAATTCATCATAGAGCTTCCACATGGTAGTTTCAAGTGTTGATACTTCAACAAGTATCACTTTCCTCATCATTGCCATTTTGGAACAAACACTCTTCTCTTTGGATTGTTTTTCCTCTTACCTGGCTGCCTACAAGTTCTTTGCCATCTTCTCATTCTCAGCTAACAGGAACTTGACATTCGAGCTCGTGGTTCCTGCATAAGCCAAAATGGCATCACCATTGCAATTGGATGCTTTCTAACATCTAAAAATATCACCCTTTCTTTCATGAATGCCGGTGACACGTGATTATCTGAGAAATGATTTCTCCGTGCGTGTACAATTTTCTTCTGCAACTCGTCAAATGATAGATTGCACACATCCATCACCAGATCATTGTCAAGGATACCAACCTCTCCTTGCTCGCTCAGGACTAGTTTTGACACTAGAGGTGGTGGAAACTGAGAGGTGACCTCAAGGTCTCTCAGCATGAGGTTAGACTCTTGGCCTTGTGGCTCCTGCTGCAACTCCGTGTTCTTCACCTCAATCATTTGCTAAATATGTTGAGTAAGCTCCCGATCCTACATCTGCTCATCCTGTTCTTGAGTTGTCGGTTGTTCTGACTCCTCAACCTATATGGGCGTTATTTGTTCTATCATCACACCTTGCCTTTCTCCTTCCTCCTATTTCTGCTTCTCTTCCCTCTCTCTCCTTCTTAGCTCCTGCTCTTCCTTCAATTTCTTCTCTGTTTCCTGCAACTTCCTTTCTGCTTCCTCCAACCCTTGCTTTTCTTTCTTCCTTTTCTCCGCCCTCTTTATGCGATTCCTCTTTGAATCTGCTGCCAAAGTTGCTTTCTCAATGATAGGATCTTCTTTGAACTTGTAGCTTTACTTACCCTCTGGGTTCTTGGGAATCTTCCTCTTACCCTTGTTCTGCCCCGGTTTGCTACTTATTGTCACTGTTGTTGCTTCTTCTTGTGGTGGTACTGCTTACAGAGTAGTTTTCCATGTTGTGCTTATAATGAATGGTTCATTGAGCTTGGAGTAGTTGTAATAGTACCTCCAAGGGTCCTCCTCTACCCAATCAAATGTCCTGTGGATCCATAGATACTACACCTCTAGACAGTGGTTCTTACAAATATTGTGGGGATCATACCTATTATAGTATTTGGTGTGAACTCGAACTTCACTATCTCCTTAGCTTCGACATCTACATCCTTCAGGCTCTTAATCTCGTACAATCCAATCCGCAAAGGAAGAGTGGGCCATGCTGCCTTCTTCCTCCTATTCATCCCTGTTAATAACTATGTGGAGATGTGATATGAGACCTCTTGCATGACCAACTTGTCCATGACATACCTTGGTAGAACATGCGGGGGCTTCTCTCTGCCAAACATCCTAATGAAGCTGCCACCAGGTGAGGCATACCAATCGGCAATGTTAAGTATTACCTCCATCACCTCTTGGGACATGCAAGGTGGATCCTGCTCAAAGATCAACTTGTACACTGGGATGATGAAATGGAAAATCAACCTCGCCATATCTCTTGGTTAGTCATAAAGAAACTTGCAATAAATGTTGACGACAATCTCTTTTGGTGTCCATGTCCAACCCATGCCAGGAAATTGATGTTGGGCACATATTACATCAAGTAAATACACGAATATGTAGAATATTGCTTGCTCATCCTTGGGTGGATTATGGGCCGTTAATCACATGGAATTTCAACTAAAGAGCCAATAGATCTAACTAGTTGAATGGCCTTCCATCATTCACAAATTGGTCTAACAAAACCATACAATTTTCCGGAAAGGTCTCCATGCTCTCTTGATCGTATAATCAGCATGCAAAGGTGATAAAGAACTGGTAGGCCTTCTTAAGTGACTTTGTCTTGTAAACATGATTGGGTGTCACTCTGAAATTCGAAGACTCTTTCACCCAACGCTTTACAATATCTCTTGTGTTCACAAATTTGTGGGTGACATAGAAAAGTGCATCCATGCGGTTCACCAACTGAGGTAAATGATACATTTGTTGATAGTTCTCCATCCTAAAGTTGGCAAGATGTATCCTACTGATACTACTTAGTGTCATAGTTTCTGGATTTGTGTGTGAGACAATCCAGTGGATGATGTCTGCACATGGGAAGGCGGTGTACCTGCATGCAACCTTATGTAAGCATGACTGATGGACATTAATATAAACCTGTCGATCATATAGATCTTCCTTGAAGTCCCCTGCAAAGATATCCTTTATTTCCTGCCATGTTAACTTCATGCCCTTCTTAATGAACAACTTAGTGTGTGCATAAACTGGAAAATTCACTGACTGCTGCTCAACTACTTCCCCAGTGCTACTATCAATAGTATCCTTTGATGCAGTCCTCTTGGAATCCATGTTACTGGTAACTTCTAGAGAGTTTCTCAAAAACTATTGTACCTGGAGACGGAGAGGACACTCATGGCATGCAAATGTTAGCTTGAAACCAAAAGCACTTCAAGAACAAACCAAGCAACAAATTGGGCAACTACTGGGAAGGATTGCGCAACCTTGGCTCACAGAGGTGACTAGATGGTAGCTGGAATTGCGATTGCGTAGTACCAACAGTCAGTAGGGAGGTCTTGCTGATAGGAATTATGAAATGCACAGTTCAGTTTGGGCCTAGGCCAGGAGAGACTATGCACTGCACAGTTGGAGGTAGGCTTGGGAAACCTTTTTGTAATTCTAGAAGCCAAGGTCAAGGCCTTGAGCTCTAGAAATGCATAGTGCATGCTTGGGAAAACAAGAATTGAGCCAAGGAATCCCAAATCTGCCCAAGGGAAGTGAGAAATCGAAAAAATCTAAAGGATTGAATGATGTTGGGTGCATATCTAAGTGAATTATGATGCATGCAAGTGAAACAAGTGCAAGAGTCAATCAAATTGAAGGAAAATGAAGCATGTTGAGAGAGTCACTGCAATGGTGACCATTAGTGCAAAAACTGGGTAATGCATGCAACACTTGGGAAAGGCAATGAAAAACTTAAAACATCACTTCTACAAGCTAAAACAAGTTAAAACACCAATGATCATTCAACAAAACGAGTGAAAGAACACTCTCACAAGCTAAACAAACAAAAGCGATAGAAAAAGCAACAAAAGATTAGAAAATCGATACTTACTTGGATAAGCAACGATGATTGCACCGAAGGTTCCTTGATCTCCTAGGGAATGCCGGAGCTCCAAGATAAAATGTGCAAATGAGCTTTGGAAACATCCATTAAATAGATTTGGTCAATTTAGGGTTTATGACGTGAAGGCCAAAAATCAAGGAAAAAGTGACACTTGGCGACAATTTCCAAAATAACTCAAGTATCTCCTCTAGGATGCCAAAAATAGATCCTTATTTTCTAGGGATGTTTTTTCACTTTTCACTTTTTTTCTTTTTTTGGGAAAATCTGCCATGCATTCCCCAGAGAGATTGTGCAATTTTGGGAAGGACTGGGTAACTCACTGGCTCATGCACTGGGCATCTTATGGGAAAGAATCTTTTGCACAATTTATGGGTTGAGTGGCTCTGGGTTGCCTCTCATGCTTTGCGCATCTTCCCAGCTGAAGGCATGTGGTCAATTGGTTCTGTGCAATTTTGGAGCTGAAGGCTCAGTTCACTAAGGCAAGCCTAGAACCGGGTGAAAACCAAGTCAAGATATCAGCTTGTAGGGTAGTCAGTAAAGAAAGTAAGAAAACACAAGCCAAAATACAAAATATGAAGCTCAATCAAAGCACAAGCACCTGGGTCAATGCAAGATGAGCTACTGTGATTTAGGAGGGAGGCTCCAAAATGAAACATAGGAAAAAATTTGGAGGATGGTTGTAGCCGCTACAACATTGGGGACACATTAGTAGAACTTGAGTTCTCTGTATGGACCTTGTCTCGTGTAAAGTGAGTCTAACCCTTCCGGAAGTATTGTTTGATTCTTCTATTGACATAACTTCTTCACTAGCTTGAGTTAAAGATGTAGTACCTACCATTATCTTTATCGGAAACACACATACCAAGGCAAGTCAACTGAGTTGTTTCAATTGGGGATGTTTCAATTGGGGATGAGGGGTATATTGATGCATAAGTAATATATACTATTAGAGTTTTAGTTTCATCTCTAGTGTTTCTCCGCTGCCAGCAAGCCTCGATAGTACCTTGGTGGAGTCACTTCGGGAACACAAGCATTTCTCCGCTGCCAGCGAGCCTAGGTAGTACCTCGACAGAGTCACTTGCTTCACCTCTCCACGCAGTAAGCCTTTCTCTTCTTTCACCTTTATTTTATTTTTTTTCATTTCATTTCATTTTCATATAACTATGCATAGGCACTTATTAATTTCATGAGGCAGAAGAAGGATCCCGACTTATTGAGAGAAGAAGAGGTTGTCCCTTCAGAGAAGGATGTTTATATATACCTCTAACATACTTGTTAAAGTCTCCCCCCCTACTCTACTTGACTGAGTTGACAAGGGTTAACTGAATATATAAAACCGATTAGATTAGGTGGTAGTAGTTAAAAGTGAAAGCGTTGTGATTTCACCAAGACTCACTCTGAAAGGAACGTATTTTCCATTAGACTATTATTGACTAGAATAAATGTAAGATCTTCATAAAAAGAGGGAATAGACATATAACCAAGTGTTGATAGCTGCACAAGTCCTCTTGTATTTCACCCTGCTTGTCTCAAGAAGCCAAATGGAGTTTCATGCGAAACTAATCATACGAGTGCACTAGCAAAGAAACAAAGGAAAGAAGTAAGACAAAGAAAAATAGAGTAAGCAAAACAAAACTGAAAATCAAACACTACTTCTACTCCTAAGCTGAGTAGAGCATGGGCCAACTTACTTCAAGTGATATTTCAAATGGAGCCACTGGCACATTGGTAGACCCATGTAGGTGATGGCATGGTTGACAAGAAAGATATTCACGCATACCAAGATACAAGAAAGATAAACCAATGCAAACCAAAATGTTCGAAGTTTGAATATATCCAAAAAAAAAGAAAAAAATGGCAGTGCATGAAAGGAAGTCTGTAGATGTATCAAGGTGTTATTTCACATTGCACATGGATGACAATCATGTACACACCTTCGAACTAGACAAGCGAGTAAACATGAAGAAAGAAAAAAGTTTCTGTTTCGTGAAAGTTCTTGCCACATATGACTCTTCCAATGCATGAGAAATAGGATCATGTGATTTTGGTGGAGGATGTGAAAACTATGAATTGGATTGATTTTCAATGTGAATAGGAGAGTGAAGAGGAGCATGGGGAGATTCAACAAATTTCTGATAGGAAGTGGGACTAATCTCAAGGTTATGAGAACCTGACATAACCATAAGATTGGGATAAAGTGCCTTGACAACTTGAGGAGTTTCCACTTCATCAGAAGATGGATCATCAAAGACTGGTGGCTTAGATAGATCAATAGTAGGTGAATTAGAATCATGATCACAAGAATGAGTGAAAAGATCATGAAAACTATGATCAGAAAACTCAATATGGACAATGACATCCTCATGATCTCTCGAATCATAGAGAGGGGTTCATGAGAAACAAAAATTTTCATGCTTTGAGTTTCCAGAAATGAAAGATGAGAGATCGAGTGGATCTAGGAAGAAAGATTTGGCCTCTCTACAATAAGATGATAGACTGAAATCCCGCGTGTTTTGTGAATGATTGTAAGTGGAAACCCCCAGAGATATATTTTTACAAGACGAATCAGGAATGGTAGAACCAAAGAAGATGTTAGGATAAAGTGGACGATGTGTGGAAAGAAGTAGGTCGTCCTTCACAACAACTTTTTGTTCAGATTCCCACCCATACTCATAAAAAAATGATAGCACACGTTGACTGTTCAACACCAAATTTGTTGATAACTTGATCCTCGTGAACATCACATGTGAAGTCTGAAACAGATGAACACAACATACACAAATTTGGAGGATCAAAGGAACTAATGGATGGAGGCTGAGTGGATGAGACCATGTGACAACCATCAGGATTACAGTCCAAATCTACGCATAAATCCAGAGCAGGTGGAGTAGGAGGAGATGGTGATAGTTCAACAGGTAGGTTCACAACTTCTCCCACCTCGTCCTGCGGAGCTAGAGCTTGCTTGATGAGAAGGGGACGGGCGTTCACTTGGGACGGAAACCTTGTTCGTCTTAGATTTCGAAGATCTAACACCAAGGTATGTTGGGAGGGGTTCAAAAGATTCTAACTCACATTGTCCATTCTGAGAGATCTAAACAAGATGCTGTAATATTTCATTCAAAAATTTCCAGTCAACTTCATCTTTTGGAAATTCAAAACAGTAATGACAGAAATGATCATAAAAGCGTGTGATTGATTCATCAGGTGCTTTTCGCAATTTTAAAATTTTGTGATGAACTTTTTTACCGTCATAAAAGAAAAAATCACGGCTTAATTATCTGATCATGTGCTCGAATGAGTGTATATAGGTTGCGGGAAATGTGTGACACCATTTCTTGATGCGCCCTTCGAATGTGAAAGCGAACAACTCACATGCAATGTTATCCAAGGGGACCTCATTCTTGTTGCAACCTACTCTTAGGCAGCTCGCTTCAGGGTATTGCTAGAATTAGGAAACCTGTGCAACCCGCCTTTCTAATTGTTGTAATCGATCGAGAAATGTGTGCACCACAGTGTCAAAGCACCATCACCCATGCGCTCAGATCTAATGTAGAATCAAGAGATTTATTTGTTGTTGGTCCTCCTATGGCTAGGATTTGCTATTGGGATAAGGCTGACCCCCATTGTAATCCATGAGTGTGAGGGGATTTTGACCATTTTGATCTTCACATTCTAGTTGCGCGCATAGCTCTGAGGCAGATATTGATGGGGCACAGATGATGCGTATCGAAATGTCCATCTTCCACATGACCGAAGTTTTGAATATAAATCTACAAATTAAAATTAAAATTGATTTAAATAATTAAACAAATTAAAAGAGTAATTTATATTATAAATATTTATTTTTTAATTAACCCTTCTATAATATCATAAAATTGGTATACAAAGCTTAAAACTTTGGATTCTCATTGTCTTGTCTTGCTTCGATGGAAACCATACCAGACCAATTATAGTGGATGCTTCTTACTATTTTTTGTCTATCAAAATGATCAAAATTGAAGCTATTCTTTGATCAAAATCAAAGCTATTGTTTGAGCTACCCTATGCCCAGACAACTCTCTGCTTACATAATCAAAATTATTGCATACAATTTTCCAAGTGGAGATGGGAAACCAACCAAAAAATTCAACTTGAATTTCTCAATTTGAATACAATTGTTGAATTTCTTCTTGAATTTATAGTGGAGTGATACATTGATATATTTCAATGATGGACTAGATCCTTGGCCTTCCCAAAGCGTTGTGGTCCCCATGCTCATTCCTTGAGTGAATTCTTTGTCTTAGCATGGTGACCTAAGAAGGACAAGACTTGAAATGCTAGTAAAAGTTAGAAAATTGTGAGCACAAGGTTAACTACAATAGGGCAGAGAGCAGTGAGGAGGTTGTGGCCTAAACTAGCTAGAGAGAATGATTGTGAAGCCGTGGGATAGAGGAACTCACAGGGATAGAACTTTGAGAATGATAGGGACTCATGGAGACCAAAACAACCTTAATTTTGCAAATCAAATCTACCTCCATTGTGTTGGAAAAGTAACTAGGTTTGGTCTTCATATTTATCTTTGTACTTGTGCCATTTTGTATTTTATGTAAAATATGGAAAATAATTTTATTTGTTCAAGCATGGGTTTCATGCTCTGAGTCTAGGTTAAGCATGCTCTTCATGCTTCTAGGAATTGTTGAGTCAAGAAGAATGTTTTTCATATATTAAAGTCCCATTTAAACTATTTGCAACAAAAGAAAAATATTAATTTTTGAGTCATATAAAGTCAATTTCAGCCCTACCATAAAAAGTTGGCCCTATTGAGCCACTTTTTCACTCTCCTGGATGACTATAAATGAGGGAGACTTCATCCTCATTTGAAGAGACGACAAGCAAGTTCGATCTATGCATAAAAAATGAAGGAAATCAGAGCGGAGGCCTAGGAAAGAATAGAAACTCAAGGAAGAATAAGGAGACTTGATTTTTTGACATGTTTTTCTCACATGTGCAAGTATGCTAGGGTTTATGTGCAATTTATGGGGCCAATGATTGCAGGTCTGAGTTGCAGACCTAAAGTAGAGGGCCAAGACTATTGGATGAAGTAGAATTTGTGAATTTGGACTAGCATTGAGTTGGAAAACATTAACTTGAATGAAGAAGACTTTTGGAGGGTTGACTCGGTGCTTGGAGGAGGTTTAGTCTTTGGGTCTTGGAGGTCTTATTTTGATCTGATTCTATAGGAAGAGGATGTTCAATTTTTCCCTAGCTTGGAGGCTATATCTTGTATTCTGTGTATTTGTGATGTTCATTTTTTGGTAATTACTTGATGAAGAAGTAAAACTAAGTAATAATAACCAACAAATATCACAAGTAATTATCAAGTAAGGAGAACCAATTTCAATCTACAAACACATTGATTTTCCAACATGGTATCAAATCTAAGGTTGGTAGAAGGAGGCCATAAGATTATAGGTTGTTGGAATTTTTGGAATGAAAGAAAGGTTACGACTCTCTTTTAGTCACTACTACAAGAAGGATTAGAAGTATGCAAGAAGTAACAAATATGATATAAGTTGGATCCTAAAGATTCAAATTTCCTCTGAAGCGTGTTACACAACAATTTGTCACTATCCCTGTACTCCCGTTCCTCGATATTGGAGGACCTCTAAGTTTAACCTTAAATGCCTTCCCATCATGAAGAGACTACCCTTATGTCCCTCTTCATGGGCATAACATTTCCCTTTTGCATCATTTCCCAAGAATCTTCCTTTTATCCCAGTTTACAAGACTGACGCTAGTGCTCAATTACTTCCTCACACTAATTTGCAAGATTTAAAACCAGGCCTAGCATTGTACAGTGCAATGAGCTCTTCATCACTCGTGTCGATCCTCTTTTGGCAAGTTTTTTAAATATGGAGTCGAAGCTTCCATGTCTAGAAGCTTCGTAATGGAAGTCTGCTAAATGGTTGGGTTGGATAGAGCCGAGGAATTCAGTTTGGGCTCCTTTCTCCTATTGTAATGGAACAAACCCAAGAGATAAGGCCTCTCCCATAATAAGAGGAACCATCTTCCCTCCATAAAAGCTATATAAACTCCTCCTTTTCCAAGCTAAACTAGTCTTTTTTGGAGCTTGAATAACCAACAAGATATCTATAGATTTTTGCTTTCTAGTTCATTTGTGTAAAGGGAGAATAATGTGTTTGATTTAGTTTGGAACTAAAGGGAAGAAGCCTTAAAATCCCATTGTTGAGGCTAACCATTAGATTTTAGAAGTGGTGTTGGAACCCAGATACATCAGAGGAGACTTGCAATGTCAAGGCTTTGGTTGTATCTCTTTCTGAGATTTATATCAATACAACTAATGATTTATTTCCTACATTGAATGTCATATTACATTTAATTGCTTAATATTCCTTGAATTCTTATGTAAATTGAATGCGATTTTATGTTATTATGTTTGTTGTTGTCTCTTGTCTATTTCTTTTTCAGGTATTTGAACGAGAAGAACTCAAAGGAAGTTGTAGCAAAGAAGCAAGGTCATCATCAAGCGGAGTAGCGTTCTAAGAGGTTGGCCCTCTTATTTGATTCTAGTTTAAGGAAGTTTTCATTAGGTTGTTCTGTGTGTGGCTAGACCCACTATAGGGCTAGAGGGATCACCCTTGTCTGCAGAGGAGATTTACCTACTCCACAAATTGGCAACCATACTGGGGAACCGTTCCTCTCTTTTGATCGATTTTCATTTCATGGTTTGTGTGAAATTTTGTTGTAACATATTTTCCCTTTGGTTTTCTATGCTTTTCTTGGTTCATTGCACTGAGTCTGAAATTTACAGTGGCAAGTCTGGTTTTCGCTTCTGAAATTTTTTATTTTTTTCTTGAAATCCTCGATCAATGCATTTAATTTTCTGATCAGTGTGAATTTCTCTCAAATAGTCGTGTCGTCCCCCCTTGTGGCGCTTGTTGTTAGTTAGGAAATCATGCTGATTCCTGTAAGTGAAGATCAGGGTTTCTCCTGAATCATAACCAATGTGTCTTGCCCTCTTAATTTCTGCCTCTTAGCTTGTTTTTCCTATGTTCTCCCTTATTGGAAAGCTTTATTAGCTTTATTTTTGTTCTTGTTTGGTTTGAGATTTCCCTACTTGATTTTGGAGCCTTTGGATGGTTTGTGACCCTAGGGCATCTAGGTCGTTGTCCATTCATTTTTTTGTGTGCTCAGAAAGTCAAGTTGTTGGTTAGCTGCTCCATGCATTTCATTTTTTAGTCCGTTTATTGCTTTGATGTCAATTGAACAAGTTTGAAAAATGTCGTTTGTTCTTCTCTTGATTAAGTGTCTCTTTTCGGGCATAGATTACATTCATCTTCTTGTTGTGGTTGAGTCTTTGCATCATTGGTTTAGAAATAATTCTCTCTTTGTGCTTGGCATTTGATTGATGTTGATTATTTTGAAAAAATTTCATTGAAATGTTTGTGTGAAAAATCATTTTATCATTCCATTGAAAATAATATCATTCTAGTTTGATGAATCAATATGTTACATTAGCTAGCATCATTGAAAACTAGAGTTGCATCATCATTTTCATTCGACAAGAAATGAATTCTCTTTACTATTGAAAGGACTATTTGAAGTGCATTTGATAGTAAAGATAGGTAGATGATAGAACTTCCATTATTTTGTTTTCAAAAGCAAAGTAGTGAAAAGGTCATCTTGCTTTCAATTGCTTGTTTGTTGCATTGATTGTTTTTCTCTACTCTCATTTGTGTAAACATTCATCGAATTGAAATGGTTTTGTCTCATTTAGCTGCATATAGGAGTTTTTTTGAGTCACATCGATAGGGCCTGAAAACTGAGACATAATTTCAAGATAAACTACAAAATGTATTCAATTAACCTAAGGTGCATTTGAAACCTAATGCTCACATTTTGGAGGTCTAGGCTAGAGATGTGTTCTGACATCATTAATCCTAGCAACTGCCATTCGCTTTGACACTAGACAACTCTATTATGGACTTGTGCTCCCCATACTGTCGCGTATATAAAGGGAGACACCACTAGGTTTGCAATCCTTTATCCACAGGAAGCCGAGTCTGCGACCTTGTAAATGTGATACACCGAACACAACATTTGGGGAGATTGCCTGCTCGTACTTCTTGGTTCACCGAAAGGTATTATGCAGTTCACGATTACTTGGTAATCCTTTTTTGCCTAGATGATCTTGAGCAATCATTTTGATCTTTTTGACTCCCTAAATTTAAAATATCACCGAGCGCTTGTCCTTTCAAGCTCATTTCAAACCGAAAGAGATAGAGTCATCTTTCCTTTTTCTCGACTCTCAAAACATGAAAAAGCGCTAGTCTATTTCAACATCTTAAAAAATTGTTGCCCACGATCACATAACATTCCTGATAATCTCATTCTGGACCAAATCCTGAGTACCTTTAATACATTTTGTAAAATCCCTGAAGTTAATATCTCTCTTCTTGTTATTTGAGACAAAGTCATCGTGGTTGAACCATCAGGTTCACCTAGTCCCTCTTCCACTCCTCCATATGAAAGATCATATGAGGAACCTTTTCTCGAATTCCCACAGTCACTTGAGGATCAAGGTGTTTAACTTGGAATTGTTCTAAGTATTCAACCTTTGTCATCTCATCCTCCTCCATCAAATACTGGGTCACCTTACGAATCTGGCCTAGAATCTCCAAATAATCCTATCTAGAATCTTGAGAGTCCACCGACTCCTAAAGGTCAGCAAGCACTGGTTGTTTTCCCTCTGAATCCTTTATTTGATCTTGTTGTGATATCACTACAACATCTGTATAGTCCGTACAATCAACCGGGTATTCCTTTGGAATTATCCCCTTGAACATCTTCAGTTGTCCGTTGTCGTTTGTTTCCACCAATGGAATCAAAATGCGATCTCCCAGTCTCCTCTTTGGGTCACTCAGAGGTTTCTACTACACACACTCCTCACGTTGTTAATGAGCAGGGATATCCATTCCCTCCTGAAGGCTTCCCTTACAAGGGAAGCATTTCAACCAGTTTCCACCCTGAGTTACCTCGTGATTACATTTATTTAGCTCAGTTGGTTTCAGGCACTCCTAGTGCTTCGTCATTATATCACAACCCTATCTGGTCATCTGGAACTATGCCTAATTCAGGTCTGTTCATTCAAAACCGACTGCTCCACTGATTGTTCATTCTGCAGTTACATCAGTTTCGGTGCAACCCACCATAAAAATCCACTTGTTTTTTCATTTCAACCAACTCTTCCAGTTCAATCAACAATCTCGAGTCAAGTCTCGGTCAGTTATTCAACTGCTCCAGTAAGTGGACAGCCCGTGCCACCACCTGGGGGATAGAGCGTGAATCTTTCAATGATGTCTAGCGCAACCAACATGAGCGGTTCACAAAGTCATGTGGTTGGAATTAACCAACCCTCTTATGGTGTTATTTAGAACCCTACTGGTCTAGCTAGATCAAGTAATGTCTAGTACCAGCAGCCGAACCCTACTATTTTGTCTGGGTCAAGTAACATCCAGTATCAGTAAGCATATGTGGCTCAGGGTCCATTCCAACCTCCTTATGTTTCATATGGTTCAGAAGCGATGGTAAGTCCAACTTACCTCCCTCAAGTTAGACCCTATGTTTAGCTTGGTCCATCCACCATGCCTGGTGGATATGTCTAGATCTAATTCGAGAATTTTCAAGGTATTGCTCCAGGAACTGTTCAAGTACCCTTGCCACAATAGGGGAAACCTTCACAACTACAAGGGCCACCTTTGCAACAGTAAGGGAAGACACTGCAGTAGCAAGGACAACTGCAACAACCATAGGGAAAACCCTTGCAACAATCACAACAAACTTTGCAGTCGCAGGTACAATTTGTTCACCTAGCTTCCCAACCTATGCCTTCGCAAGGTCAGTCCATGCAACCGCAGGGACAACCTTTACAGCAGAAAGGTCAACCCTTGCAGCAACAAGGTCAACCCGGGCAGCAACAACCCTTGTTCTCATATCAACAGGGTCAACCTTTGCAAGGCCAAGGTCAAGTCCTGCAGCAGCAGGCTCAAAATCCCTATGTCCAAGGGCAACAGGTTTAGAATCCTTATATCCAAGGGTAGTAGGTGAAAAATCTTTATGTCCAAGGGTAGTAGGTAAAAAATCCTTATGTCTAAAGGAAACAGGTTCAAAACCCTTATGTCCAAGGGCAACAGGTGCAAAATTCGTTAGTCCAATGCCAACAGGCTCAACAACCTTTTAACCCATATGTTTCTTATCAACAGCCTATGGCCAGATATGGCCAGACAATATCAAGGCTACCCAGGTCAGAATCCTCCCTACGGGAAAGGTAACCTACAGTGGGGGAAAATCAAATGCCATATGGAAAAAATCCTCCACTATGGGGACAAAATCCTTATCAACAAGGATGGGTTTTACAATCTGGGCCTGTTCAGAGGCCCTAAATGCCTTTTAATACGCAATTTCCTTTCTTGGCCACATTGGAGTTGCCTGATGTTTATAGACTCACGAATGAACCCATTCTTCAATCACTGTATTAGCCTCCAATTCTGTCCAAGATTTCAAGTGATTGTCTGAATTTTAAGGAAAAAGTGAAAGAGGATCCACAAGCCCACATGATGACATATCACCTTTGGTGATCCTCTAATTTGTATGTTTATGATTCTATTCATCTTCAGCTTTTTTAGTAAGCCCTCACAGGGGCTACAACCAAGTGGTACATTGAATTGCCTCGAGGTACCTACAATGAATTTAACACTCTCGTTATGGCTTTCCTCACAGATTTTCAGCAGCGAGTTCACTATGAAACTGGCACCCATCTACTTATGTCCCTTAAGAAATACACTGTGACCCATATCTCTGATCACATCCATGAATGGAGGCGTTAGCGTCACCTGATCAAGTTTGATATTTCTGATCAGTTGTTGACCTAATGGTTCACCAAGTCATTCATCAGCAAAATTGTTGAAGATATAGCCATGGGTGGATGTGTTACTGAAGGACAAGCCATCACGTGTGCCCAATATCTAGACCTCATCTACTTACAATCTGGCACGTTATATGATATGTTATCTGATGTGCCCAGACCATCATCTGATCTGGAAACATCAAAGTCTTTGACTACACCTCCTATTGATGGATTAATTGATTCAATGTCCCAGACCCCCATAAGGTCTTCTTCCAAGCAGAAGTCAGTTTCATACACTGCTTCCAATGATTCCTCCCACAATTCACTTGGTCCTGGTAAAACCTTAGAGGTTCACGCTATCTAGTCTACCACAATGGACAAACACTCTAAAGGTAAAAACAAGGGTAAAGGTAAGAGTAAAACTAATGGCCCGAAACAGGGCCCTCCTAAGTCATTTGTAGGTGATGCTTCTCAACGGAAGCCCAAGTATCCATGCCTCATCTATGAGGATGATCACTACACTAACGATTGTCCCTGATGATATGAAGTTTTTTTTTTTGCTCAAAGGGACCCCAACTGTCCTGAAAGAGACCTTCGCATTCTAGTAGATTCAAATGGTAGACTAGCCTCAGTCATCAACTTCCTCAGGGTCCCAAGTGTTTATGATGAGTTCACCAGTAAGTGTGGCTACCATATCAAAATATTATCAAACACCTACCTTGACAATAGGGAAAGAGAAAGAAGGCACCTCTTCCTCCTCTATCCCGACTTCCTTTGGTCCTATCCATATGGAGGAACCTAATCCATATTCCACTATTCAACCTCCCTCTTGGGGTGTGCTATGAAAGTCCTCATACAATCTAAACGCTTGATCCACTCATCATTATAACATTATTGAGGATTTGGCTCAAGTGCCATTAGCTATGTCTGCTCTCAAGGTCCTTCAAAGTTGTCTGTCTCAACGGAAAGCATTGTTGTCGACTATTGGAGGTATTGATCCATCTAACTCCAATATTATTTATTTCAATATGGAAAACTACGTTCCATGCTTACCTCATCAGATTTCCTTTCTCATCCAGGTGATCATTAATGAGAAGACAATTCATAGGATTGTCATTGATGAAGGTGCTTCTACCTGCATCATGTTTGTCACTTGTTGGGAGGAAATTGGTTCTCCTACCTTGAATCAATCCCCTAACACTTTGGAAGCTTTTTATGGACGCGATTCATGACTATTCAATGTCCTTCCTAACCTTTCCATTAATTTGGAGGGAAAGACAGTTTATGTTGAAGTAGAGATTGTTGATGCAAATCTGAACTATAATCTTCTACTCAAACGAAGTTGGACCCATGCCATGCATGTTGTAGCCTCTTCTCTCTTTTGCATGATTCATTTTCCCCATCAAGGGAAGATTGTCACAGTCGATCAAATGTCCTTCTTTGCCTCTTCCTCCTCGGATGGCAATGTGCCTTATGTTAAACACACCAGTGCTCCTTATGAGAGTGTGGGGGCATGAATTTTTAAAGATCATGCTTTGATGGGTATATTTCCACTCCAACCTCCACATGCTGCCTCTATCAACATGACCTCTATCAAGTCTGATACTTGGGTCGTTCCCTCACCTGATCTTGTTGGTACATGGGGCAAGGTTATGCCACTAAGCCCTAATAAACTTAACTATGTGGAGATTGTTTCGACATCGACTTCAATATCCTCTGATCATCCTATTTCGAGTACATCTATTGATGTGTATTCTCAATCCCTGTGGGTTGGTTCTTTGGAATATCTTGATCCCTTAGCTGAGACTTTTATTTCTGACGTAAGTCTCATGGAAGTTATGTCTCTGGAGGAAGTACCTTGGAATGGCACTCATCATCATTCCTAGTTATTTACTGGCTCGATGGTCATGTCTACTTGTCTTGAGAAGTTCTCTTCTCAGTTCCGGACTCAACCACTTCAGACGTCGATCAAGAATCATGAAGTTTGGTCAGAAGGGAACATGGGTAACATTACCCAAATGATGTCAATTGATATTTCTGTCAAGGTTGGTGTCATTGAAAATGTTCATATTGGGGTGACTTGTTCTCCTAATGAGATCAAGCTCTACACTCATCTTTTTCAAGAATTTAGAGACGTTTTTGCATGGTCGTATGAAGAAATTCCCGGCATTGACCCAAGTATAGTCGTGCATGAGATTCCAACTTATCTTAACACGAAGCTCATTCGACAACGACTTCATCCAGTGCACCCTAGAAAAGAATTTGCCATTAAGGGGGAAGTTGAAAAACTTCTCAAAGCTGGATTTATTTATCCAATCCCTATGATAGATTGGGTGTCTAATATTATACCAGTGACAAAGAAGCAAGGCACCATTTGGGTCTGTGTTGATTACGTGACCTAAATCGTGCCTATCCAAAGGATAACTACCCCACTCCTTTTATAGACAAAATCATTGATGAATGTGCTAAAAATGATAAGTTGGGGGTAGGTAAATTCAAACCCATATGGCATGGGCCCTATGTTGTCAAATGCGTGCTACAAAAAGGGGCCTATGAGCTGATTGATTATGAGGGAAACCCTTAGAAAAGCCTCGTAATGGGCTATATCTCAATAAGTACTATGCCTGAGTCATCTTGCATGGCTACTTTTGTACATAAGTGTGTTATTCATTTTTGTGCAAGTTCATTTGGTTTGGTGTGTTTTTTCAAGAAGCCTTCCCACTTATTATGTCTTCACCTACTTTACAGGTGTATGTGACTCCTTATGTCGGTTTCAAGGATGGTGCTTGTCGTAGCACCCGGAATCTATCTTTCGTGGCATGGGCTATCTACACCCCTAATGGAGAGTTGATTAATCTTCAAGGTATTTGTTTGGGTCAAACAAATAATAACATTGCTGAGTATAACCCAGTCATCGAACTCTTGTCAGAAGCCATTGCTCTTTACATTCGAGAAATGGTTATTAACCTTGACTTAGAGCTTGTTGTTCTTTAGCTCAATATGCGATATTCCATTAGAAACCCTCACATATTAAGAATGTATTTGCATATTCATCTATTGGAAAGAAAATTTGACTACATCATATATCATCATATTCCTAGGCATATGAATACATTGACAAATACATTAGCTAATTATGTGTTCGACAAACATTTACAAAACATCTGAATTTTTTTTTTGTATCATAGTAAGAAAGAAATATAGCATATATATATATGTGTGTGTGTGTGTGTGGATAATGTTTGAGTGTCATACATCAAAACCCCAAAAAATAATATATGTGTTCAGTACATCCATAGCTCACATGCCTCAAAACTATAAATGCTAAACTATGGACTACTCGGCATGATGATCATGATAGCATGTTATTGCTTGTACTACTCGAGTCAATAAACGATAGATCCAGTCAGACACCACCACTGTGTGTCGCTAATACTGGCATGGGATGTCACCCACCCGGACATACTATGGTATACCCCTGGTCAATCCCTCAAGGTTCCATGCGATCTCCTCCTCGTTATTGACTCCTTCCTGATAAGGAGCGCTATCAATCTGGCTGGTCGCTCTGGTCCCACATCTGCATTTACAAAATCAAATTGTCGCGAATGCATATATTTAAAAAAACATTAAAAAAATCATAAAATTAAAATTGTTTTTCTTATCTCCATCATCATAATCTTCTCCCTCTGGGAGTAGCATACCAGGATCACCACGGAAGTTTGTACCGCTATAAGGCCAATCCTCAACCACGATCAGCTGATGTTTCAGCCACAAAAAGAAGGCATGTTTGTATGACATATGCTAGCTCCCACTGGTTTTGGGCATCAGTTCACTCCAATGAACCATTCATGGGTCTCTTGGACATGGGGGGTTCACCTCTTCAAGTTGATAGGGAAATAGCGGGATTCGTTCCAAAAAGAAGGTCACTAGAATAGAACCATGTTTGAACTGCCTCAAGTTTTCTTCCCTGGCTTTGGATAGTTGGCGCTTCATGTTTACCTTCATGGCTTCCACCCAATTGAAGATAGTGGGCGCCGTACAATCTATAGTATACTGAAACTTAGACTTATTGGAGTCATGCAATGCCTGAGCCCCAACCACTCTATTTATAGTCAAGAGAAGCATTTTTAGCACAAGGTTGTTAACAATCATGATATCTACCTTGCCACTCTTTTATTTCAGTGCTTCTAGGCAGTGTTCTGCAAGCAACATGTTCACGCTTTTCCCAATAGGCTTGGCCTTGTATAAATTGACTATTTCCCCTCTTCAAGACAATCTGGTGATGAAATAGATGTCAGAAGTTTCTAATTCTATTTCTTGATCCCGGATCACAAAAAAACTTCCCGATTAATGTCCCAAAGACTGATCAAATATTGCAGTAGCTCAGGCTGATCTTGAAGACCTGATGTGAGGAAGAATTTGAGGAGCCCATAGTTCCTCAGGGCATTTAAATAGTTTAGGTCTACCAATGCCTGTGAATCGATTGCCTCATGCTCATGTTCTTCCCAATCGACCATTTTTTGCTGCATTTTTTTGCAAAAACCATAGCATCATGTAACAGTCCAAAGTAAATATAAAGTTAATTTCCTAATTAAAAATCATAATCAAACAAATAAGCACATATCTATTTACCTATGATCGAAGTCTGCCATATGACAACAAGGTTTGGGGACGACTCTCCACCCAACGGTAGGCTCAATTGTGCAAGGATTTGCTACAACTGGCCACCCCCAAGCCCTCAGTCAACGTACTACTACCAGTGACTCCTAGGTCTTAGAACACCATTCTCCCAAGAGAATGAGAGATAGAAACTCGGAAAGATGGAATGCCTCCCATCCTCCTCACCCTCTAGTAAATAGAGCAAACATTGGATGGGGAACCACATGTTAGGATATTCCGACACATAGGAAATAGTTAAGTTCAACTTGGTCTAGTATAGATTTATGTATAGAGTTAGGTAAAGTGTGTTTCTTTACCGTTGTACATTTTGTAACTTACAATCCGACGGTCACGATATGTAGTGATCCGACGGTTCATTCTCTCCTCGGTATTACCGACACTTGATCCGTGGATTGACACCCGATTGGTCCATGAATTCTATTTAAAGCGCATGGAGGGTCATTTGTAGGTTAACCGTGCATGAGAGAAGCTTATGTAAATTTTCATTCTTTTATTAATAAATTGCCGGTAGTAGCCACGTTGGCGCAGGCCGTGGACTGTTTCCCTCTCTGAGGGTTTTAACCACGTCAAAATACTGGTGTATTGATCTGTGATCTGTTTGTGAGTGGTGTCCTTCTGGTGTTCTGTCTGAGGAACTTACCCTGTAAATCTCTACATGGTATCAGAGCTATTTGAGGGCCGCGTCCGTTGGTTATCCAAATTTGAAGCCGGTAGAACTGCATGCGGCTGTCGTTTCCTAGATCTACTGTTTCTGACTGCTTTCGGGCCGAGAGGACTGCTCTGTTGTGTTCGGAGCATCTGTTCAGTGAGGAACCCCTTTCGTTTCACGCGAAAAGGTTTCCGGTAGCCCTATCTGCGTCATTTTTAAGATCTGGAGGTATACAGTCTTTATTTGCAGTTTACTGTTATTTCTCTCTGCTTATTTCGGTTTCGGTTTATTTAGTTTTTTTTTAACCGGATCTATACCCTTCATTTCTGCGTATGCTCTTTGCCCTGCGACTCTGTGCGATCTGGGCAAATCAGAAACAGAAAGGAAGGATTTTTTCTCATGCGTATGCTCTTTTCCCTGCACCTTAGTGTGATCTCGGAAAATCAGAAACATTGAGAAAAATATTTAGTTTTTCGGCTAAAGCTAACTTTGGCTAAAGGTAATTTTTTTTAAATATTTAGTTTTTTGGTTAAAGCTAACTTCGAGCCATAAGGTTCGTTTTTCTTTGCATGTCCGTGTTGGGTTTTGTGTTTTGTGTTTTGTAGGGAAAAAGAGGTTTCTCAAAGCA
>APFE030407569.1:72022-94038 GCA_000404065.3 Pinus taeda
ATTTATTTATTATTTATATTGTTATTTATTATTTTGTAGTATTTATTATTTATTATTAAATTATTATTATTTATTAGTAAGGGGAAGGATATTACACATCAAGTCAACATTCATCTTTTACTGAAGAAATTCAGATTCAAAGCAGAGAACTGGAGCAAAAAATGGATTTTTTTCTTACTCTCGATGTTAGTGCGACTATGTTAAAAATAGTAGCGCCGACATCGCAAGTGGTTGTGTTAATGACCCTTGATCGGTGCGATCCCCAGGCTGGATCTCGCGTCGACTGAGGTAATTTTTTTTGATAAGATCTCCTCCTTAAATACAAAAAATGGTTAAAAACAGGAAAAAAAGCATAAAAATAAGGGTCTCAGCTGCTACCTGCAACTGTCGGATCGTCAATTGGCCTCCTAGATCTACCGCAATCTGCTCCTAAAAATTAGGGCACAAATGGGTAAAAAATTGCTCCACCATGTTAGAAAAAGGTGAGATGGTAAAAATAATTTAATTTTTCCCTTTTTTTTTATCATTTTTCATGATATTTTAGGGTTTTAAAAAGCATTTTTCCTCTATTTGTACCTCAGAAATTGGATAATACATTTGCCTCTTGTGCAACAACAGGTGACAAATTATTGATGATGATATTGGAGTTGTCTTTAAGCTCTTTTCTTGACTCATAAAAACTTAAATGAAAAGATCGCTGAGTATTTTTCCCTTTTTGACATGTTAAAGAGAATGGAAACGAGGGGTCTACTTTCAAGCTCTTTTCTGACTCTTTAAACATGAAAAGATTGCCGAGCTCTTGTCGTTTTTAACTCGTTAAAGGCTACAAAACACCGTTTGCCCAGTATACATTTACCCATTTTTCGGGTTGGGATACACTATTTACGAAAATGGTACTCCTTGATTGACATGGTCAAGCGGTTCTCTCAAGTATTGTTTTCCACCTTTTCAGGCTCGAGAGACACAAATGTACAAAAAGGGACCTTTTAGAGTTTTTGTTTTCGTGTCTTTTTCAAAATCTCTAAATATGAAAAAGATTCTGATTTACACCTTTGTCAAACTCGTTAATGGACTTATAGTGGAAGCACATGCTATCCCCTTCAATCTTGCGGTAAAAACTAATTGGGGTACTTGCCAGAAATGGTGGGGGAAAATTGGAAATTCCATCAGTTGTGTCAGTAGCTCACTCTTGAACAGGACACTTTCTGCTTCATGTTGGGTTGGGATATCCTCACTTCATCATTGACTTTCCTGGGTTGGGTTGTTCATTTTTTTCCTTTTCATTTGATCCCTGCCGCGTCATCATGACCTCTGATCCTATGGATCCAAATGCTGCCAAACTTTGAAGTTGTGTCATCAATATGTTCAAGAGTTATCCTTCTACAGTTACACTCATTCTTGACTCTCTGTATCATCCAAAATCATTACATCCCTTTGTCTCGCATCGATTATGTGGGATACATCATGGCCCTCCTTCGACAAGGTCACTTCTTATTGACTTCAGCTCATTATCCAGGAAGTTGACCGAGAGACTCCTTTCCAGTACCTTAGAGCTTGCCTGCCTTAATGGCAAGGTCTTCGCACTCGACGTTAACTTCACATCATTGGATTTCGATCAGGTGATTTCACGGGTGTTCGACTTCAATTCCTTTTCAATTTTCGTGAATTGTTCTAGTAGTACCTTGAGAGCCATTGTCATTATTGGTGGTTTCTCTCGCGCTTGTTAACAGTTTGCATCATTGACCGATAATCAAGCGACTTTCTAGCATGTTCGACTTCAACTCACTTATTCACATGTTAGAATTTGTACTTTGATCGAGTTGTGTTAGAGCGTAAGACCCTGGGCTCAAATTACAAAAGTCTAGGTTGCAAAGTGATGTGACATGATCAAGCTGATATACATGTCTCTTTCAGATGGGTGGCTACGACCATATCATGAGTTGTTATATGTGCTCCTTCTTATTATTGGATGGATGTGACCTTGGTTTCAATATGATCCTCCTTATAGGATGGTTGCACCCATGCCTTGGATCCATTTACATGATCATTATCTGGGTGGTTGTGTCCATGCCATGATTCATATATCATTTATGAGAGATTTCAGTGATGTATATGTATCTATGCTTGCTTGTAGGTTCTCCGATGACAGTCTCTGGTTCCACGCATCTACTTGTAAAGCATTTCACCCCTCACTCTTGTTCGACCTTCATGCTTTAGGGGGCATCTGTTGCACAACATTTTGTCACTGTCCCTATACTCCCCATTCCTGGATCTTGGAGGACCTCTACAATGAACCTTACATGCCTTCCCATCATGAATATACTACCCTTATGTCCCTCTTCATGGGCAGAACATTTCCCTTTTGCATCATTTCCCAAGAATCTTCCTCTTATCCCAGTTTACAAGATTGGCGTTAGTGCTCAATTCCTTCCTCGCACTGATTTTCAGTATTTAAAACCGGGCCTAGCGTCATATGGCGTGAGTGAGCCCTTCATCACTCACGCTGGTCCTCTTTTGGCAAGTTTTTTAAATATGGAGTCGAAGCTTCCATGTCTAGAAACTTCGTAACGGAAGTCTGGTAAATGGTTGGGCTGGATAGAGCCGACGAATTCAGTTTGGGATCCATTCCCCTATTGAGATGGAAAAAACCAAAGAGATAAGGCCTCTCCCGTAATAAGATGAACCATATCCCCTCCATCAAACCTATATAAACTCCTCCTTTTCCAAGATGAACTAGTCTTTTTTGGAGCTTGAATAACGAACAAGATATCTATAGCTTTTTCTTTCTAGTTCATGTGTGTAAAGGGAGAATAGTGTGTTTGGTTTGGTTTGGAACTAAAGGAAAGAAGCCTTAAACTCCCATTGTTGAGGCTAACCATGAGATGTTAGAAGTGGTGGTTGAACCTTGATACGTCGAAGGAGACCTGCAACATCACGACTTTGGTTGTATCTCTTTCTAAGCTTTATATCAATACAACTAATGATTTATTTCCTACATTGAATGTCATATTACATTTAATGGCTTAAGATTCCTTGAATTTTTAAGTAAATTGTATGTGATCATATGTTATTACATTTGTTGTTGTCTCTTGTGTATTTGTTTTAGGTATTTGAAGGAGAAGAACTCGAAAGAAGCTGGAGAAATGGAGCGAGGTCATCATCAAGTAGAGTAGCATTCTAAGAGGTAGGCCCTCTTATTCAATTCTAGTTTAAGGAATTTTTCAATAGGTTGTTATGTTTGCGGATAGATTCACTCTATGGCTAGAGGGATCACCTCTGTCCTTAGAGGAGATTTATGTACTCCACAAAGTCATCCCTCTCTGATTTTAGCACACACAACTTTTTTTTTTTGTTCTTGACTTATGGGAATAACGAGTAATATAAAATGAATATGGGTTCCATTGGATGACAACTATACAAATTATCTTCTGATGAAAATTGATGCAAATCTGAGCCTTCTCCTTCAAACATGATCCAAGTTAAGATGCTACACCTTGAATATGCTACACTTGTACAATGATCTGAGTTATTATTCTATTGACATTCTTGAAGAAGAACAAATATCACTATGATGTTGTAACATCTAGACCAAGGAGAAGTACAACATTTTAAAAATATGTTTGGATTAGTTCTGGTTGATAATTTTGGGAAAAATCCCTTGATTAGTTATGAAAAGTAGATTAAGTTCATCCAAGTAATGCAAGGTCATAATACTATAGAAATCTAAGATATATACACCATTTCAAATTAAAATAAGATACTATAGGACTAAGGCCTATTATGGAAGATTAGTATTTTGTTGACGATGTTGGATCTGTCAACATTTAGGGGATCCCCCCAGTAAGAAGTCCCCGCTAGACCTCAAACTGTTTGGAGTAGGAGTCCCAGCAGTGGGTGGTAGTGTAATGCCTTGACTGCGGTAGTGCGAAGAGATAAATATGATAACTTTGGGATGAAGCAAGTGTGTGACCTTGCAGTGAGTCAAATGAGATGCATGGGAGGTTATAACACATAGTGGGGAAAAAGAAGTGTGCCCCTTAGAAGCATGTAATAGTACGCAGCCTGAAAGGGACACACGAGAAGAATGACATCACAAGCTGAAATACGGTATAGTCCACAAACCAAAGTGATGGGTTAATCCAACAAAAAACATTCAACAATACTCATACAGTTTCATACAAAATAGTTCATAAGAAAATGCATAAGTTAAACAACATACATTGCTAAGGAAACCAGAATAGTCCAACTACAATAAAAACATATCCATGAAAGCATGTGGGCTTTGTTATTATTATTATATGTGAAAGTTCCATCCATACATACACCATTGACAACCACTAGCCCCAATAGTGGAACATTACAGTCAAGAACACCTGCTCCTCCAAAGAATTATACTCGCTCTATGTTGTGGAGAAGCCAAGGCTTGTTAAAATACTCCCAAGCCTTCTCTAAGCCTAAGCCTAGCTAAAATCTTGGCTCCCAAAAGCCCTTTATATGAGTTATGAGGTTCTATTTATAACAAAGGGTGGGGTGACCCTTGAAATTCCCCTTTGGGACTATTTGAATACCCTCATGACTCTTCAATTTCTTTACAAATAACTCAACACATTACATAGTGACTCTTCACATTCCACAAATGACACTTGGAATTTCACTTAAAAAATATTTACAATTAATATACATTTTAACATGTACCCATGTGAGACAAAATAGGCTAGAGATAGCCTAACAAGACAAAACAATACGAATCAGAAGTTTGGGGAAAGACCAACTCGACAACCTCCACTTAATGATTCTCTGTCATGTACTGATACTGAGCTTGGTACTGTGTGATGATGTCCCCAAACTCCTTGATGGTGCCTTTTTGATAGTGGACTCTTGCCTCCATATCTTTTGGTTATATGGTCTTGGAACCTTTGTCTAACTCATCGTGAAGCATGTGCAACATGGTCTTGACCATAACAGGACCACCAATGTATTTTTGCATGTTTTGTGCGCTCAGCTCCAAGTCATCATTGCTTTCCTCTTGCCTTAGCTGCTCCATGTACCTGTCCATCTCTCGTTGAAGATAGAAACAAGAAATGCTAAAAATAGAAAATGTTAAAAATAGCATTGTTATAAATAGCAGTTCAGCCAGTGTTGAACTTAGCAACAATGGATGAAAAGTGGAAGTGCTAAAAATAGATTTTCTATAAATAGCATTTCGGGATACCTTCCTATTTTAGTCAGTCCCTAAACTATAATAGGAAGTAAAATTCGAATTTGATATTAATAGCAGTTTGTAAATTAATTAATTAATTCATATTGAGTTAATTAGTTAAGGAAAATCAAACTTGAATTCTATGTGGTGACATGCAATAGTTTCTCTATTAATTGAAGAATTTATCCATCAATTTTAGATAATGATGAGTTCTGATTTGAGTAGTAATTAGTTGGCTTAGTTAACTGAGTCAAGTCCAGTTAGATTGATTTAAACAATTTGTTTAAATTAAGAAAGTTCAATTAGTTAATGCATGCTTGCATATAATTTCTGCTCTTCAGATAATTGAATATTATCTCGTACATAACTCATGCATGTCAGTTCAGACAGGGACCCAGTTGAGATGAGATGGAGGGACAATGTACTATCAGTTCCTAGGATATTCCTTGGTGAATATTCCTTGCATGCAGAAGGATTTATTTCCAAGAGAATTGTGTTGTTACTTCTTCTTGTTCAGTGAGTGTGATGAGGCCAATTCACACATGTGGCTTCACTGGACCCCAAGAAAAATTGTGCAAAGAAATAAGGACTTGGAGGACTTGAGGAGGATATATACTTGTCTATTCAGTCTATGAGCTTCATTGTTTGATTACAGAGGGAGTAGGAAAGCTTTTGAGTTGATTCTTTTTGTAACTTGGACAAGATTTCCACTTGTATGATAATACAGAGTTGGGGTTTTAGGCTAATGCTTTCCCCTGGTTATTTCTTCTGTGTTATGCGTGTTGATTTCTTCTTATCAGTTGTATGTGTTCAATTGATCTTGCTCATATTCGATTAAGCTTCCGCATAATTGTTTGTAGAAGTAGATCAAGTATTTTGCTTTAATATATTGCATTATCAAGTAATCTACATGTGGGAATTTCTACATCTCTAGTCGAACTTGGTTCTTGTGCTTAGCTTCAGTGGGGGAACCGATTAACGAGATCCCGTGTGTTCTTACCATGACATCCAAACTCTTATGAAATTGTGCATATGAAGCCTGTATGTTGCTGACAAACGAAGCGAGATGCTCATAGTTCTGGATCAACATTAAAACCTTTGCTTTGTCTAGCTTTGCTTGTAGCTTCATCATCTTCGACAAGTAAAGTGGGGCCCCTTTATGCCACATTTTCCACTCTTGCACATGGGTGATGGCAGGATGTATGTCCTTGAGAGTTTGGACAAACCTCTTTCACCTCTACTATAATCCATGCAAATGGTTAATTTCCTTATGAATGGTGAAGAATTCATCATAGAGCTTCTGCATGGTAGTCTCAAGTGTTGATACTTCAATAAGTATCACTTTCCTCATCGCTGCCATTTTGGAACCAACACTCTTCTCTCTAGATTGCTTTTCCTCTTGCCTGGTTGCCGGAAAGTTCTTTGCCATCTGCTCATTCTCGGCTAACAAGAACTTGACATTCGAGCTCATGGCTCCTGCATAAGCCAAAGTGGCATCAACCATCACAATTGGATGCTTTCAAACATCTGACACTATCAAACTTTATTTCATGAATGTCTGTGACATGTGTTCATTCAAAAAAATTATTTCTCTGCACCTGTACAATCTTCTTTTGCCACTCGTCAAATTATAGATTGTACACATCCATCACCAGATCATTTTGAAGGAGAACAACCTCTCCTTGCTCGCTAGGGACTGGTTCTGATACTGGAGGTGGTGGAGACTAAAAGGTGACCTCAAGTGCTCTTAGCATGAGGTCAGACTCTTATTCTTGTGTGTCCTGCTACAACTCCATGTTCGTCATCTCAATCAGTTGCTCAATATGTTGAGTAAGCTCCCAATCCTGCATCTACTCATCCTCTTCTTGAGTTGTTGGTTGTTCTGACTTGTCAACCTATATGGGTGCTATTTCTTTTATCATTACGCCTTGCCATTCATCTTCCTCCTGTTTCTACTTCTCTTTCTTCTATCTCCTTCTCAGCTCCTACTCTTCCTTCAATTTCTTCTATGTTTCCTGCAACTTCCTTTCTACTTCCTCCAACCCTTGTTTTTCTTTCTTCCTTCACTCCACCCTCTTTATGCGTTGTTTCCTCTTTTCCTCTGCTGCCTCCGTTGCCTTCTCAATGATAAGATCTTCTTTGAAATTGTAACTTTTCTCACCCTCTGGGTTCTTGGGAATCTTCCTCTTACCCTTGTCTTGTGTCGGTTTTCTGCTTATTGCCGTTTTTGTTGTTACTTCTTGTGGTGGTGCTGCTTGTAGAGTAGCTTTCCATGTTGTGGTTATAATGATTGGTTCATTGATCTTGGAGTAGTTGTAACAGTACCTCCAAGGATCCTCCTCTACCCAATGAAATGTCTCGTGGATCCATAGATAGTACACCTTTGGACAATGGTTCTTGCAAATATCATGGGGATCATACATATTATAGTCTTTGGTGTGAACCCAAACTTCACTATCTCCTTAGCTTCAACATCTGCATCTTTTAGGCTCTTAATCTCATACAATCCAATCCGCAAAGGAAGAGTGGGCCATGGTGCCTTCTTTCTCCTATGAAGCCCTGCTGATAACCCTGTGGAGATGTGATATGAGACCTCTTGCATGACCAAATTTTCCATGGCATACCTTGGTAGAAAATGCAGGGGCTATTCTTTGCCAAACATCCTAATGAAGGTGCCACTAGGTGAGGCATACCAATCTGCAATGTTAAGTATTACCTCCATCACTTCTTGGGACAAGCAAGGTGGATCCTAGTCAAATATCAAATTGTACACTAGGATGATGAAATGGTTAGTCAACCTCGCCATATCTCCTCAGTAGCTGTAGTTAGAAAGGAAGACACAGTCTTGGATAGGAAGGCAAGGACAATGCGCAGAGGAGATGTTGAGTACCTCAGAATTGGACTCAAAGGTTCAAAGCCAAGCAGTGCAAAGTGGATTGAGATTGGACAAGTGAGACAAAAATATTTTCACTTAGTCGATGCTTGAAAGAAAACAAACTTTTAGTGGTCCAAAAGCTTTTCAGTGGGAAGGTCGTGCTCCAAATTGGATCCATCAAGAACTATCAAATAACCATGACTGTATCAAGTCAGGACAAATCTTAAAAATTCCAAAAACAATGATCAAAAACACCCCTGAACCAGTGGCAATGGAAACTAGCATGGAACGACGAGGACCATGGTTAAAGCACATTGACCGAGGCCCATGGAGACTGTGCAGGAGGTCAAAGTGGCCCCTGGGAGCCCCGGATCGGGAAAAGGAGGTGGAGCACTAATCGCGCATCGCTGGGTGAATAGGGCCAAAATGGAGGAAGCCCGAGCACTCGGACGCATGAGGAACTGGAGAATCGCGGGCGAAAAGGTGAACAACTCTAAAAGGAAAAAGGCGGGACCCGCGCTCTAGAAACCGACGGTATTGATCAGGGTGCCCTCAAACGATAAGCGGTTTTGGATGGAAGCGGAGTGATCCCACTCAACGATCGACGCGTTGCAAGTGGAGGTGAGAGAAAACTGCCGTTGATCATGCGCTATCGGTCAAGCAGGTTAACCGTGTGGGACGTAAATATGGCGTCAGATCTAGAGGCCCCAGATTGGACGGCTGAGATCAAGCTCGATGGAGGAAGCGGAATCGACAAAGGAATATGACGCATTTTGGAAGGATTTGGAATTCGTTTGACTGCCACGGTGGAGGAAAGACTTCATCCACGACGTAATTGAAGAAATGAACCGACGAAGCAGGCTGGCGCTGTTTAGAGGAGGACATGTGGCCACTCCTTGAGCATTCATGATGACGCTGAACAGGGAACTCCAAGCGCAGATGCAGAAGTCGAATCGATAGAGGCAGAAGAGGAACTGAACATGCATTGGAATGAATGGCTAAAAACCGTGAACAAAGAGAAAATACACAGAGTTGGAGTCAGTCAGAGTAAACCCTGAGAGGAGGATTGAACACTAAGAGACAGAAACCAAAGAAGAAGGCAGTAAAGCAAAAGTAGAAAGAGGCAGAGGACCGAGCTGACCAACGGCAGCATCAAGCACCAGAGAGCTTGAGAGATTCAAGCCATCCCATAGAGGAATCTATCCGGATTGAGCACCACATTTGGCTCTTGCCACTGTAGACGAGAAGGTCACAGAGCTAGTAGGAAGAAGAAGAGTCTGTGTACTCCAGTGGCTTGGGGAATCCAAGAACCACCCTGCCAAGAAAAACCTGCTTCAGGAGAACTCACATTGAGTCCCTATATTGTAATTCTCTGCTTAAAGACACAATAAAACAAGGCCACCACTGAAAGCTAGATTGGAAACGTAGCCCTGGAGAATAGGGTGAACTCCTTATTAAAATTCTTGTGTCATTGTGTTTTCTTATTGTATTTCTATGTTGTCTTTCCATTTAAATGTCTGTGTGTTGGCAATCTGATCAATCCATTACTTAAATAACATAGGACACACACAAACACATGAGTCTGTAATACCTTTAAACAATAAATCGTTAACTGATGTCACTTATAGGGTGATTATCAGATCAAGTGGTATCAGAGCTTTAGGTTGTAATGTTAGAAAAGCTTGTGTTGGTTTAGCTATTGAATGCTCACTAGATCAAAGCTCAAATTAGGAGAAGGAGAGTTGGTGGAAACTAATCCTAAAATTGGGAGAGTCTATCCTCAGAAGACAATGTCAGAGGAAGGTTCTATGGGGCCAATCCCTCAGTTCATAGAGAGTTTCCTAGCTATAAAGTATATGGTAGAATAAATGTATAAGGACTTTAGAAAGCATAAGGATGAATATTTATCAGGTTCTAAACAAGATAAAGAAGAATATGAGTCTCATTCCCATGACCACTCAAAAGGAAAAGTGAAAGATGAAATCTTTCTCACACCTCCTAATAGCCCTGTGCATAATAGGAAAGTATCTTTGATTAAGCTAGATGTTAAATTTGATTTGCCTATATGTTATGGAGAGCTGAATGCTGAAATGTTGGACAATTGGATTAGAAAATTTGATGTGTGTTGCAGAGTGTAGAACATCAACTCAGACAAGAGCAAAATTCATCTGGCAGGCCTACACCTAGGAGGCACTACCTTGGTTTAGTGGGAAGGCAGAACCCAAGCTGATATGAAAAAACATGGTAAGACCATCTCTGTCTGGAGCGAATTTGTTGCTGCAATCAAAAAACAGTTCTATCCATTGGCCTACATGCAACAAGCCATGATGAGTTGGCAAAATCTTCCGCAGTTGAAAGGGAAAAGTGTGCAAGGGTATACTCAAGAGTTTAGAAAGAGAGATTTGATGTTGGGTATCTCATTAGACTCACTAGAGACTCTTTTGAAGTATATTGGTGGTCTACACAGCTACATGAGGCATACCATCCTCATGTTTAATCCCACTAGTATAGATGAGGTATATGTACAAGCTACTCATCTAGAAGCTGGAGGAAAGAATGGAAATCCAAAAGTTGGGGGACCATCCCAACCCACTGCAAGCAAGAGCAAGGGGAAAAGAAAGTAGAAGTGGAAAGCAAGGAAGGCTAATATTGCACAAAAGAGCAAAGATTCATGCACTCACTGTAAAAAGGAGGGGCATGATGATGAGCACTGTTGGATTCTGCATCTAGAGCTGAGACCTAAGAAGTCTGAGGGCAAGAAGAAGAAGACTGCTGCAGCTATTTAGAAAGATTTGGGGTCAGACTCAGGAGATGAAACAATCATTGTAGCCACAGGTATAAGAGGTAAAAATTTGGAATCATCTACTAGTAATTCTGCTCAAACTATTATTGATGAAGAACATGAGAGAAAAAGACATGAGCTTTTCCATATTCGAGTTATTTCCAAACATCAAAATAATGATACTTTATTTGATAGTGGCTCACAAGTAAATTTGATTTCTGAAGCAATTGTAAGGAAATTGGGATTAGAAACTAAATCTCACAAAAAAACATACCCATTAGGATGCTTGAATGATAAAGCACAACTACAAGTGACTAGACAGTGCAAACTCAAGTTTTATTTTGGGTCAGCATTTGTAGATGAGGTTGAGTTAGACATAATTCCTTTGGATATATGTGGAATTGTTTTAGGAAGTCCTTACTTGTATGATATGAAAGCTATTTTATAGAGAGCTGAGAAAAAGTATCTACTTGCTAAAGATGGACTCGAATACTTTGTAAGAGCTCATAAGCTTAAGAATAATTATACTCTCATAAACTTAGGGCAGATGAAAAGAATGATAAATTCATGCAAACAATTCTTACTGATGGTTGTAAAGGAAAAGAAACCTGATAAAACCAATGTATTTGAGGGCTGTAATGCTAAGCAACAAGCTGATTTAGAAAAGGTTATTTCAGACTATGATATCTTGTTTCAAGAACCTAAAGGTTTGCCACCCAAAAAGGAAATAGTACATGATATTATTTTGCAGCAAGATGCTCCATTGCCGAACATTGGAATGTACAGGTTGTCCGCTTTAGAGAATGCTGAAATCAAGAAGCAGGTGCAGGAGTTGGTCGAGAAAGGGTTCATCAGACCTAGCACATCACCTTATGGGTCACTAATCGTTTTGGTGAGAAAGAAAGATGGCTCGTAAAGAATGTGCATTAATTACCAAGCACTAAATAAGATAACAATAAAAATTCGTTATCCCCTTCCTCGCATAGATGATCTTTTAGATCAATTGAAAGAAGCTGTTTATTTCTCCAAGCTAGACTTGCACAGTGGATACCATTAGGTCAGAGTTGTATAACAAGATGCATGGAAGACTTCTTTCAAAACAAAGCAGGGATTGTATGAGTGGCTGGTTATGCCTTTTGCTTTGCCAATGCTCCTGCTACTTTCATGAGATTAATGAATGATGTACTTAGGCCTTTTCTTGATGATTTTGTTATTGTGTATTTGGATGGCATTATGATTTTTAGTAAAACGTGGGAAGAACACTTAAATCATGTTAAGCAGATATTAGATGTTTTGAAAAGAGAAAAACTTTATGTTAAATTTTCAAAATGTGAATTTGGCAAAACATCTCTGAATTATTTGGGTCATATAGTAGGGGGTGGTGAATTGAAGATAGATCAGGTGGCAGTCATTGTAAACTGGCCTAAACCCAAATCTGCTACAGAAGTTAAAAGCTTCTTAGGAGTAGCACAATAGTGGAGGAAGTTCATTTCTAACTTTTCCTTAATTACAACTCCCTTACATGCTTTAACAGGATTGAACAAGGTGTTTCAGTGGGGAGGCAAACAACATAAATCCTTCGACACCTTGAAAGAAAGGATTAGTACAGCACTTGTACTAGCACTACCTGATCTTCAAAGACCATTTGAGATCCAAACATATGCCAATGACTATGCCATTGGAGCAGTGTTGACACAACACGGTAAACCCATATGTTATCATTCTGAGACTTTTAATCCTGCAGTAGTTAACTATCTTACATATGATAAAGAATTGTATGCATTAGTTCAGAGTGTGAAAAAGTGGAAACATTACTTAATGGGCAAAGAAACAGTAATACATACTGATTATTAGCCACTTCAATACCTACACTCCCAAACTAAGTTGCAGCAATCAAGACATTACAGATGGATGGGTTTTCTAACACAGTTTCATTTAGTCATCAGATATAAAAAGGGCATACATAACAAGGTTGCAGACATGTTATCTAGACCCATTATAAATGCATCTACCATACTTAAGCATAACTCTGTGTTGCATGAAAGCTACATAGAATAGTATGCTTGGGATATGGACTTTAAGGATGTATATGCAACTTTGAGTCAAGGCAAAAGAATAGAAGAATTGGACTATCGCATGAAGGATCGATTCCTATATCATTGTGGGAAACTCTGCATTCCACAAACTGAGAGAATAAAGATAATTAGGGAAGCACACACTTCTCTAATATTAGGTCACTTTGGGGTAAGTAAAATAGCTGCACAGCTGCAAAGGTTCTGCTATTGGCTGAGAATGAGTGAGACAGTTTCTAGATATGTAAAGGGATGTGTTATGTGTGTGAAAAGCAAGCCCAGCAACAGAAAACTAGGATTGTACACTCCAGTGCCAGCTCCTTCTCACCCTTGGGAAAGCATTTCCATGGATTTTGTTGGAGGACTACCTAAATATAGGAAAGGTCATGATTATCTATATGTTGTTGTGGATAGGTTTAGAAAAATGTGTATTTTGATACCCTGTAGTAAACAAATTACTGCTGAACAAACTGCAAAATTGTTCTTTGAACATGTATGGGTTCATTTTGGATTACCAACTTCTATTGTATCTAATCGAGACACCCGATTTGTGGGGAAGTTTTGGTCAAGTCTATGGGAAATAATGGACACCAAATTGAAGAAAAGTACAACTTTTCATCCACAAATAGATGGCCAGATAGAAGTAGTTAACAAGACAGTGATCCAGTTACTGAGAGGATGAGCAAAACATCCTAAGCTTTGGGATGAACACTTGTGTTATGTGTAGCATGCTTACAATAGAGCCAAACACTCTTCTACACAGAGATCTCCTTTTGAGATCTGTTTTGGTTTCATACCAAGGTCTCCTTTGGATTTTGTCTTTGGTAAGGATACCATGGTTGATAGACACAGTGATGTGGATAAGGCAACTAGATTCATTGAATAGATCCAGGAGATCCACTAGGCAGTACATGAATAGTTGGAAAAGAGCCAGGCCAAGTACAAGGCTAGGCACGATAAGCATTGGATGGAGCATAGTTTTCAAGTTGGAGACCAAGTCTGGCTGTATATCGGCAAGGACATGATGCAAGGTGAAAGTAAAAAGCTAAAACCTATCAGGTATGGACCCTTCAGGATACTTGAGAAGACTGGTGAAAATGATTTTTGCCTTGATTTACCAGCGTACATGCATATCTACTTAGTTGTGAACGCAGATTGCTTGAGGTTGTTTGAACCTTTAATGATTGAGGACCCTGAAGAGTAGAGTCAATTACCTTCTGTTGATGACCTGCTACCTGAATATCTTAATGAATTACGGGAAGACACAGTACTGGACAGGAAGGTAAGGACGACACGTAGTGGACAATTGGAATACCTAAGGATTGGGCTTAAAGGTTCGAAGCTGAGCAGTGCAAAGTGGATTGAGATTGGGCAAGTGAGACAACGGTTTCCTCACTTGATCAATGCTTGAAGAAAACCAACTTTTGGTGGTCCAAAAGCTTTTATTTCAGGGGGAAGGCCGTGATCCGAATTGGATCCATAAAAGACTGTCAAAGAACCATGACTGTATCAGGACGAAACAAATTTGTAAGGAATCCAAAACAGTGATCCAAAACACCCTGAACCAGTGGCAATGGCAACTACCGTGGAATGACGAGGACCTTGGTCAAAGCACGTTGACCGAGGCTTATGGAGACTGCACAGGAGGTCAAAGTAGCCCCTGGGAGCCCCGGATCGGGAAAAGGAGGTGATTTTCGATGCGCAATTAGCGCCTAGTGCTAATCGCGCATCGTTGGGTGAACAGGGACGAAATGGAGGAGCCTTAAGCACTCAGTCGCATTGGGAGTCGGAGAACCGTGGGCAGAGAAATGAAAAGCGCTAAAAGGACAAAGGCAGAACCCGCACTCTGGAAAACTGGCGGTATTGATCGGGGTGCCCTCAAACGGTAAACGGTTTTGGAGGAGAGCATAGCGATCCCACTCAACGATCGACGCATTGTGGCAGAGGTGAGAGAAAACCGCCATTGATCGTGTGCTATCGGTTGAGCAAGTCAACCGCGCGGGAGATGCGTATGACGTTGGATCTGGGGGAGCCCAGATTAGACGGCTCAGATTGCGCCTGATGGAGGAAGCAGAATCGACAGGGAATTAAGCCGCTTTCTAAAGGGATTTGGAATCTGTTTGACCGTCATGGTGGAGGAAGAATGCATCCATGATGTAACTGAAGAAAAAAAACGACGAGAAGGCTGGCACTATTCAGATGAGGAAACGTGGCCACTCCCTAAGCATTCGCGCTGACACCAAACAGAGAACTCCAAGCGTAGCTGCAGAAGGCGAATCGACAGAGGTAGAAGAGGAACCGAACAGGCACGGAAACGAATGGCTAAAAGCCATGAAAGGAGATAGAATACATAGACAAGTCAAGTGGAAGTCAGAGTGAAGCCCGAGAGATGAAGGAGAAAGACCAGAATCCCAAGAGGAGGATAGAATACACAGAGAAGAAGAAAGTAAAGCAAGAGAAAAGCAAGATGAGACAGAGGGCTGGGCTAACGTAGCGGTAGCATCGAGCACCACCGAGCTTGAGAGATTTGAGCCACCCCATAGAGGGATCTGTCCAGGTTGAGTACCACGTTGGGCTCTTACCACTGTAGACCAAAAGGTCACAAAGCTAGTAGGAAGAAGAAGATTTTGTGTACTCTAGTGGCTTATGGAATCCAACGAACCACCCTACCAAGCAAAACCTTCTTCAGGAGAACTCACATTGAGTCCCTGTATTGTAATTCTCCGTTTAAAGACACAATAAAAACAAGGCCACCACTGAAAGCTAGACCGGAGACGTAGCCCTGGAGAATAGGGTGAACTCCTTATTAAATTTGCTTGTGTCTTTATGGTTGCTTATTGTATTTCTTTGTTGTCTTTCCATTTGAAATGTCTGTATATTGGCAATCTGATCGATCAGTTGCTTAAATAACACAAAACACACACCATCATATGAGTCTGTAATACATTTTGTTTAATAAAACTTTAACTGATGTCACTCGTAGGGTGAATATCAGATCATACCTTCTTCCCTTCCCTGTTTAGAACTTCAAATATCATAACAGTTATTTTAAAACCTTCTAAAATCCTCATCTTCCGAAAACCCCTAAAATTCCTCGCTTCTTGCGACTTCCTTCAAATCTCAGCACCTCAACACTTTATAATCTCGTAACTACCTTTTTAAATAAGCTTTCGAAATGAGATCTCTAAAATTCCTCCTCCTCTCCTCTCATTCCCTTTGGGCCTTTCCATTTCAGACACCTTCCCCTTTTGGGAGCTCCACTTTTGTAAGTCTTAATATATATAATATATATATATTATATACTATAATATATTATTATATATATATATATTGAAATTATTTTTCTGAGGTGCCTCCTCCTAATATATCCTTCCTTCCTTCACTTTTCAAGACCTCGGAACTCTTCATTTTGAAACTCCTTTTTTGTTTCACCTTCGAAATCCTTTTCCCCGAGATCCAATCACTCCTTATACCTCCCTCTTCCCTCACCATACTTCACCATTCCCCATATCAGCACTTCACTTTTTTGTAACTCATTTTTCTTAAAACCCTCTGAAATCGATACCTCTGAACCTCCTTATCTTTCCACTCCTTTTTACGACCCTGAGACTACTCTATATCGCAACACCCATTTCTTAAAACCTCTCGAAATCCTTTCTCCATCCCTTATGCCTCCACTTCATATATATAAAACCCTCCTTATGACTCTCATTTTGATTCATTATGGTCCATTCAATTGGAACCCAAAAAACCACTTACCCATTTTTTTAATATTTGTTGTTATAATATAATTTAAAATTTAATAATTTAATTTTTAAATTAATATGTAATTTAATTGCTTTTTGATCCAAGTCCGGGCGTGACAAAAGACCCTTCCAAGACCTTTTACTTTCGTGATGTGTTAAATTGCATTTTTAAAAAGAACATAAATGAATACATCTGCATGCTGTAAAGAAGAGGAACATGACAATCATCAACACATGAAAACAGAAGTTGTTGATAATGGAGTTCGTCCAGGAGGGGCTACGTCTCCGGGCCCCAGTGTCAAGATGTTGTAAGCCGCTGCATTAAGTGCTGCCAATAGTGATGATGTACATAAGAGGTGATGTCGCTATCATACAAGGAAAATTCCCTCACATAGGAGTGGCGCGAATAGATGTTCTGCTACAATAAATCTCAGTAAAAAGGACACTTATCAGTATGACACAAAACTCATACATGATGATCATCCCGCCAACATGTCATAAAAGGGATCTCAATGAAAACATAAATGGCGATAACATGAGTATCCCATCAACATAACAAAAAAGGGATCTCAAATAAAACATGATGAATCATGACAACAAGTACATCACACAGATGATTCCACATCAAATCGAGCAGGAATCATAAGACTAAGAAACAAGATCCTACATCAAACATCAAACAAGGATCTGTGCAGCACAATGCATAGCAAAAGAAGTATATGAACACACTGCATATACCTCATATCCAGGGGTCATCTGAAGAAAAACATGTCTAAACGCTGAAGCTATTTGGACCATCACTCTCACGGCATCGAATCGCATGGAAATGTCTGCTCGCTCATGAATGCTAACACCTACACTCCACTTTTAAATGTGTTTGGAAAATTAAATGAGAAAATGGAAAATTTGAACACAACATTAGATTTGTGGCGCCAAATAGTGCAAAATCGACTGTCAAATTTCTAAATTCTAGGAAAGTGAAAATCTGGGGCTCAAGGAATCTTTTAGATTCGCTCTAGATTACTCAAAGATTCCCTCCACCAGGTCCTCTACAAATCGGCTACTCAAATCAGGAAACTGACTGTGCCATTGAGTTCGTGTCGCTGAGAGGTGTAAGATCGAAATAAATTTTGTCCAATTTGGATACTGCAAAAATTTCACCCTCCTGAAAGTTGGGCTCAATCATGGTTCTACTTGCCTCTGCCCCACGCTCATGGTTCCACCTGCAATTAATTAAAAAAAATTGTCTCGAAAAACATTCCCTCATGGCTTTGACACTTGGCTTATGTGTCAAGTTTTTGCGTAGGTTCCATGGCACATGGTCCTGCAATCTACACTCATAGCCACTCTCCATCCCGCCACCTCCACCCTTGTCGCACTGCGCATCAATGTTTAAATATTTTTCATGGGCAGATATATCAAAGCTGGCCCTCATGGCTCATTGGTGGCATGATATGTTTGTTGGGTGGAGGTCACAAGTTTTAACCCCCCTCCCTTTCATTGCATGTTTTTGGATTTTAGTTCTTTTGAATTAATATGGTTGGAATTGTTTTGTATTAAGTTTGGGGCTACCTGCTTGGGGGCCGCCACGTGGGATGGGCGGGTTCTACCCTCGTCGGCACCCTTATCTCCATGGTGGTGTATTAAATAGGCTGTGGTCCACGGGGCGAGGTTCCAGGTCAACTGGACCCTGGCCCCCTTAACATATGCATATGTTGTTTTGTATGGTTCCGGTGGTGGCGGGGTTTGACCACCTACCACCATATCTGTGGTATGTCGAAGGTTTGGGTGGCGAGGTTGGTGGCCTGCCACCCCATTTAATTAATTTTTTTGTTAATATTGTTTTAGGTCCGACGGCGGTGGCGGGGGTCATGGCCCGCCACCCTTTTTTTATATATATATTTTTTTCTATTTTTTATATATAATATATATATATATATATTATATATTTATATTAAATTTGAAAAATGACTGAAGGGGACGAATTAAATAGGCCACAAATTTGCCCGGAATCTGGCCCAGGTTGGCCGGAATCCGGTGGGCAAATTTTTTCCAAATTGTTCCCTCCTTAAGCCTGCCCAATCAGCAAAAGTCAACCAAACTTTGACTTCTCCTAACTTTCACATATGGACTCGGTTTGACGAATTGTTCACACCATTGTGATCAGGATGATGAGATCTACGCTCTGGTTCTGGTTTAGAAGTATTCTAATCATTTTGATTTTCGAGCTTCCATAAACCCTTTTTGTCCTGTGTGTCTCCCTGAGCCACATGGATCTTTTTTTAATTAATTTGTGCATAATTAATTAATCTAACAATTGTAATTAATTAATTCTTTTTAGTTTTAATTATACAATTAATTAATAATTTTTAATTTAATTTAGATTAGGATTTAAATTTAAATTTCCCAATTTTTACCCATGCATCTATTTTTCCAAAATTCTGGTAGTTTTAACATTTCATCTTTGAAGAGGCATATCACAGGATTTACTTTTCCAAATGAAGCTCACAATAGTTTGTTGGAAATATAAGATTGTGGAGAATAATATGGGACTGATAAATTTAGCATATTTAATCATTCAATGACCCAAAAATTCAGCAGAAGACAAAGTGACTAATTTGCAACAACAATTGGTTTTTCCAAATTTTGATTCATTGGCTTGAGAAAATTGTTGTCACTAATTCATTCCCCAGCAATACTCAAAGGCTAATCAGATCCATTTGAAGAAATCAAATCTTAGATTTGTTTGGATATTATTTATTTTAATTTAGCAATTTAATGAGAATTTGTATTTTCCTGATTTTTAATATGCAAATTAATTTATTTTTATTGTTGGTTTTGATTGGTTTGTAGGAGTAAATCAGTTGGAGAAGTTCAGATCTGAGACATTTTGAGGTAATGGAAAAAGACTAGCAAAGAGAAAAATGGGAAATTGGTAGCTCTAATTCAGGATCTGGAAAACTACTCTGAAGAGTTCTTTATTTTTTAGATTTCTTATAATTATTGAATATCAATTTAGAGAATGAACAAGGGGTTCCTCTCCTCTGCACCTAGAGGCTCCGAAAGCAATATTGTAATAGGATATTAGAGTTATAGGTGAGGGAAAAATTCAAATTTGAGGTTAGGGGAAAACTCTATGATTTTTTCTTGTTGTGCATTTGCACTATTATAATGTACCGTGAGTTGAATTATGGAGAGATGAAATATTTTTAGTTCTGAAAGAGAAACTTGTTTTGCACTATTGTAGGAAACTTCTCCAAGGAGCTGAAGCTGCTCAAGGACTTCAAATTCTTGTAATGATATTTTGGTATGTTTTTAACTATTTTTCATTTTGTGTGCACTATTGTCTTGGATGTAAATTGATCATTTTGTTATCAAAATTTCTGCAATTGATTTTAATTCTTGATTTAAATAGTGTATTGCTTTCTGATATTGAGCACTATTATCATATCAATTGTTTTATGCTATTGAATTTGTGTAAGAGCTCTCTCTGAGGAGCATAACAAAATTAGAATTAATATGAATTCATTAAGATTCAAATGTACTAAGTAGTAACTGTTAATTGTTTAAATACATCCTGATATTGTTTTCTCTTTCATTAATTGAATGTGTAGAAATTCCCACTGTAGATCAACAGATTATGCAATATACTAAAGCAAAATACAAGATCTACTTTTACAACAAACTTGCAGAAGATTAATCGATTATAAGCAAGATCAAATAAAACACATATAACTGAGAATGAGAAATCAACCACACATGAACACAAAAGAATACTCTGGGGAAAGCCTCAGCTAGAAACCCTGATCTCTGTATTATCATACAAGTGGAAATATGTTCAGATTACACAAAGCATCAACTCACAAGCTATCCTCCTCTTAGTACAATCGAACAATACAACTCACAGACTGAATAGACACAAGATATGCCTTCCTTCAGCCCTCCAAGCCTCCTATTTCCTTGCACAGTTTTTCCTTGGGTCCAATGCTGCCACTTGTGTGAATTTACCTCTCACACAACACATTAAACTCAAAAGTAACTACACAGCCTTGAAGGAGATAATTCCTTATGCATGGATGAGTTTCTTATATAGGAAAAATCCTCCAACTGATAGTACATTATCCCTTCCTCTAATCTCAACTGGGTCTCTGACTGAATTGACATGCATGAGTTATTTATGAGAGAATATTCAGTTATTTGAAGTGCAGCAGTTACATGCATGCATACATTAACTAACTGAACTCATCATTAGTTAAACAAACTATTTGAACTAATCTAACTGGACTTAACTAAGTTAACTGAGCTAACTAATTACAACTCAAAGTACAAATCATCCTGATCTCCTTTAATCAAGGGATAACTTCCTTAATCAATGGAGAAACTATTGCATGTCTTCACATAGACTTCATGTTTGATTTTCTACAACTAAATAACTCAAGATGAATTAATTAATTATTTTTCAAACATCTATTGAGACCAAATTCAAATTTTAATTCAATGACTAATTAAAATTGGACTCTGTCCTGAAATGTTATTTTTAGCATTTCCATTTTTACATTCCTTGTTGCTATGTCCAACACTAGTACCCGAAATGCTATTTATAGCATTTCTATTTTTAGTATTTCTTGTTGCCATTTTCAACACTCCCTCTCAACAAGAAAGGCATTCAACTCAAACCTGATCCCAAACCTTTGGAATGTTCTACATGCATCACTTCTCCCAAGTGTTGTTGCTCCAACAACTCTAGAAACAAAAAAATCTCCCAACTGACCTCCCTGTTGGGTTAGAAACACCCTCTGATGCTGAAGCTCCCTCTGCTGCTAACAAGTGCTCCCTCTATGACCTCTGAACTACTACAACACTCCATGCATCTCGCACCAATGCACACCTCTCTGTGCCATCCTGCACTAGTGTAACACTCCTATGCCTCTCGCATTGTTGTAGCCTACTAGCTCTACACTGTAGCTCTCTCTGCTGCTCCATCCACATCTACCTTTACCCACTTAGCCAGTCCTGTTACTCCTCATCGGGGCTCTTGTAGCAAGGTCTAATCAAAGAGGTTGGGTGCTCAATGATCTTGACCCTATTCCAGCCTTCTTGGGACTGTCACTCCACATCGCCCCATCTCTGACCTGGAGGTATGGATGCATGTGATCCCTCTGCCCACTTGGCTTGAAATTTCCCCCTACTCGATGTCTCTACATGAGTGGATGCCTCCACTTGGTCTCCTCTCAACTTCTCTAGTTGTGGCTACTCCACAACCTCCTGAAGCTGCTTCACCAATTGTGGCTCCTCCACAATTGTCTGAGACTTATTCTGGTGCTGCATGTTGAGAGGTAAT
>APFE030407569.1:94140-113112 GCA_000404065.3 Pinus taeda
CCAAGTCTCCAAAAATTGCCTTGCTCCTCAAGGCTTTGCATGCATCTTGAACCTTAAGAGCATACATGTTCTTAACTCGTGGACCGATCTGCTTCACTTGTCTCATGGTGACGTGTCTAAGGAAAACCTTTCCCTTACTGAAGACTATATCATAGCCTTTGTCTTCCAGCATCACGATCGATACCAAGTTTTTCTTTAGTCTTGGCACATACTTCATATCTATCAAGGTTATGCGAGCTCCATGCTCCCTATGAAAAACATTTGTGCCTACTCTTGAGACACTATACTTTTCATCATTACCCATCGTTATGAGTATCTGGAGATATTTCTCCTCCAAGGTACTGAACAAACTCTTATCGTCGGTCATGTGGAATGAAGCTCCACTGTCAAGAAACCAACCACATCCCACCATGGATGAAACCATGCATGTGAAGAGGGTGAAATCCAACTCGAATTGTGAGGCCAATGCCTCACCTTCAGATCCTTCCTTGGATCCCTTCTTGGATTTCTTTAATGGACAATTTGTTGCAAAATGGCCCACCTCATGACATTGAAATCATTGCACTTTCAATTTGTCAAACTTCCTCCCACCATGGGAAGAACTTGATTTGGGATGAGAATTCTTCTCCTTCCCTTTCTTTGCCTTACTTGCTAAGGAACAATTTTCTTCATCCTCCTTGGAGGAAGAACCATCTCTAGTGCTTCTCCTTATCTCCTCCTGCATCAGATCCAACCAAAGTCGTTTCCAATCTGGCAGTTTCTCTCTTCCATTTACCGAGTCTTGGTAGCTATGCCAGCTCTTAGGAAGACCGAGGAGAGCAAGACTCACCATGTCATCAATGGCTGTCATGATCCCTACACTTCCAAGCTCATCCCTGTATGTGGTGAGCTTGTTCAGATATGTAGAGATCGTGTCGCCCTTTTCACACTTGATTTTCCGAAGCTTGTCTTTCAGCGTCAGCTTCCTCTGATCGCTGTTATTCTGATATAGATCTTTCAATGTTTTCCACATTGAAAATAGTGTCTCCTTCCCATGGAGGCTTGAGACAATATGGTCTCGAACTCCCCCCACGATGATTCTCCTCGCTCTAGCCACATATTTATTCCATTCTGCCAATTTTATAGCATTAGTCGCTGCTGGCTTGGGGACTTCTTGATCAATGAAATCCTTTAGACCATTGTCCTCTAATATTGCTTCCATGCGATCCTTCCAGGCTATATAATTCGAGCTGCCATCAAGGGCATACTTGAGTCTTAAACTATTGAACGCCATTGGGGAAATTTGAGAAGTGATAAGAATTCGAATTATATAATCAGGAACTTGAAACTTGAAACTTCTCCCTTCTTTGCATATTGTTCTTCACTTTGATCAGCTTTTATCTAATACCATGTAGAAATTCCCACTGTAGATCAACAAATTATGCAATATACTAAAGCAAAATACAAGATCTACTTCTACAACAAACTTGTGGAAGCTTAACCGATTATGAGCAAGATCAAATAGAACACATATAACTGAGAATGAGAAATCAATCACACATGAACACTGAACAATACTCTAGGGAAAGCCTCACCTAAAAAATCTGATCTCTATATTATCATACAAGTGGAAATAATTCAGATTACACAAAGCATTAACTCACAAGTTATCCCGCTCTCAATACAATCGAACAATACAGCTTACAGACTGAATAGACACAAGATATGCCTTCTCTCAGCCCTCCAAGCCTCCTACTTCCTTGAGAAATTTTTCTTGGGGTCCAATGTTGCCACCTGTGTGAATTTACCTCTCACACAACACATTAAACTCAAAAGTAACTGTGCAGTCCTGAAGGAGATAATTCCTTCTGCATGGATGAGTTTCATGTATAGGAAAAATCCTCCAATTGATAGTACACTTTCCCTTCCTCTGATCTCAATTGGGTCTCTGACTGAACTGAAATGCATGAGTTATTTATGAGAGAATATTCAGTTATTTGAAGTGCAGATGTTACATGCATGCATGCATTAACTAACTGAACTCACAATTAGTTCAACAAACTAATCTAACTGGACTTAACTCAGTTAATTGAGCTAACTAATTACAACTCAAAGTACAACTCATCCTGATCTCCTTTAATCAAGGGATAACTTCCTCAATCAATGGAGAAACTATTACATGTCTTCACATAGACTTCATGTTTGATTTTCTACAACTAATTAACTCAAGATGAATTAATTAATTATTTTTCAAACATCTGTTGAGGCCAAATTCAATTTTAATTCTCAATTTTAATTAAGGGACTAATTAAAATTGGAATCTATCCCGAAATGCTATTTTTAGCATTTCTATTTTTTCATTCCTTGTTTCTATGTCCAACACTGGTACCTGAAATGCTATTTATAGCATTTTTTGTTGCCATTTTCAACAAAATGAACTACTTTTTTAATTAATGAAAATTATATAATGAATTCAATCATATAAACAATCCTCTTGCCTTAGTTAGTTAGTACATCTACCTTTGAATTGAGAGAGGGCTATCATTTTCCCAATTCGAGATGGAATTAGTTTTACTTGCATCTTAGAGTAAATCTACATTTAGATTTAATTATGCTTTCTAGAAGTCCCCTCATATAGGGGCAAAACTTAGTTGTTGTTTCGTTGAGATGTAGAGTCAGCTTAAGGATCACTTTCTTACAAGAGCTTTGCAAGAGGGAAGATCTGATTTCTGTCTTTCTACTGGCAAGTAATAGACATACTATAAAAGATCAGAAAGAGAAAGAGAGAGTAATTAGATCCAATTGAACCAGTCAGAACTGCTACACCAAATGGATAAGATCTTAGTTGGGGCTCTGACCAGTTGGTCTCCCTTACATGTTGAAAATGTCATTTTTGACCATCAACATTTTTGGCGCTAGAAGGAGGTCCTGACAACTTGTTTTCTTTTGGAGTTTTTGTATTTTTAAATTTTTATTTAATCACAATGACTCCTCCCAAACTTTCAATTTGGAGTTTCATCTCTGGACGTGCATCTTCCAATACTCCATTGAAAATAGTAAGGTACTTGTCAAAGATAAAATTCAATGGTAATAATAATGGTTTTGCATTTGATCATGCCTTACAATTTATTCATAGTTTTAAAAATTCTACTGTTCACGATATTGATGAAGGTATTTTATGTAGGATTTTCACCCTTACATTCTCGGGAAAAACCAAAAAATGGTGTCAATCTCTTCCAGTTGCCCACCTCTATTCACAGTTGGGATCAATTTATCACAAAGTTCCTTTATGAATTTGACGATTATGATTATGAACATGTATGTGATGAACTTGAGTATTTATGAAGGTTTGAAAAAGCATATTTCATAGATTTTACCATTAAATTTCGATTAAATTGCTTAAGATTCAAAGTTGAGGATAAACCTTCAGATATTGAATTGATCGAACGTTTTGAATAAGTTTGTTCTCCTCCTTGCATTCCTAATCCACATGAAACAATTTCAATCTTGATGAATCTTTTTTAGCTTCTATTAACATGATCGAAAATTATGATATGGAGGTGCATGAAAATCATGATGAAGTTACCTCTACCATGTACGATAAATCCTTTCATTTGGTGCACACCTCTTATAGAATTAATGATTATCATGATACTCTCCTACAAGCTAATGAATCACAATCGCAAAGCTGGAAAAATTAGTAATAAATTGCAAGAAGATACCAAAAACAAATTTGAAGAACCAACTGCCTCAAAATCTGAAAATCAACATGAAATAAATTTAGAAAATAAGTTAATAAATGAGCAAGTACAAGTAGAAGTTCAAGATTCTAATAATATGAAATTAGCTATAGAAATTTCTGAATTTTATCATGATGATCAAATATAAATTCAAAGCAACCAAACAATAGTCTTCAAGAAAGCATAAGTAGCCAAATGAATGATAAATGATCTAAAGTTTGTAATGGAGTACACATACAAGATTATGCAAATAGACATATTTTCAAGTTGATTTTCTCTAACTCTCATTTCTCTCTTTATCCTGATATTTTTTCCGATTGAAATTCATCTTCATTTTGCATTATGTTGTTTCAGAAAACAAAGAGGGTGGTATAAATGAATTGCCTATTAGGTTTATCAAGATAGAGAGTCATACAATGATCATTCTTCCAACATTAATGAACATGTGTTCAATAATCCTTCCTGTTTTGATGCATCGCATGAGAATGAAGAGAATTATAGTGAATGTTGTGATGTCATTTATGATGATTACTTTGAGAGTGAGGATGTTGATTTATCTTACTCCCCATTAAATCCTCATGATCAGAGTCAAACAATATTTGAAAATGGAGAAAACTCTAATTCAGAAATTGTTCCAATCAATTCTCATTTTCAAACAATTAATCATTTTCGTGATTTCAGCATTCAAGAATCCATCCTAATTTATTATTCTTATGATGATAAAGTTCTCACTCCTATTCATCATCCTAAATCTTTTCGTCTTTCACAAGTTGATGTTGATGACCTTTTTAATTGTACTATCTTGGGTAGTTCTTGTGAGAAGGAAATTGTTTCATATCATTCCCAATTGTGTTGTAACATTGGTTGTAAATTATGAGTTCATTTCTTTGTTTTTCATTCATCTATTCTACTCGATTTCAGATTTGTTTTCTGTTTTCATTTTTCAATTTTTAGATGTCATTTGATAGCATATTAAGCAATTAAGTGTTGAAAATTCGCAATGTGCATTACTAGAATGTAAAAAAGAATCTCAAAATTTAGATCATGACCATCAACAAATTTGATTTTCCAATTCCATATGATGGTCATATTTATCAGCTTACTTTTCCTTCTAGTGTACATCTTCAACATGAATTAGCACTTATGAGTGCATTGATCCAATATGACCAACTATCTAACCCAATTCAAGAACTTCTAACATATGGACTAAGCCTCCATCCACACTTCACTGATCCATTTCAAAAGTCATTTGGAAGCTTCATTTTCACATAAGATTACTAACAGTTTGTGTAATGACTTGTTTCACAGTTGTTCAACCTCTCTTTCATTTAACCTCTTTCATTCTCTATCAACTACTCATCCATATTTTTAGGATCCCATAGAGATTTGGCTAGAGGAAACTTTTCAACAGAAGGTGGTTATAAATAAGTCGTTTTTAATAAATATGTTAGCAATAAATGTACATACTACATTCAAATTTATTTATGTTGGTTTTATTATAATTATATTTTTGTTACTAATGTTTGACCTATACATACATGCAGGAAATAAAATGCTTGAATGGTTACATTGGAAGTATGATTATACCTAGTCATGTTTTGTTTCATCTAGTTAGGATAAAGTAATATTAGTTTAGTTTGTTTGCTGTTTTCTGTTTATTTCTCCTTCAATAATATAGGTAGAAGAATAAAGTGAGCAACTAACTTTTTCTAAATCTGCAACTTGTTCAAGGAAGTATTTTCTTTCCCATCGGAAATACTTCTACTTTTTAGTGCTCTTTATTAATGCTTATCTTCATATTTCCTTTCTTTGCAAATTTGCAAGATGAGCCAATAATCATTTTCATTTCTCCTTTATGCAACTTAAATGGAATGATGGACTCTTGCATGTTCATATTTATCGTGGGTCTACAACGTCTCGCATTTTAAATGTTAAATAAAAGAAATCCCATAAGAAAAGGAAAATTGCACAACAAAAATCTTGTAGCAAATTATAAAAGTGCTCCTATCCAAGATTTTACCTTTTCCATTTTGAATCTTACATTTATCAGGTTGAGTTGAATCTTTGAACTACACTTATTCATCTTGTTTCCAGCTTAGTCACATTTCTTCCTCCCGAAATGATAAAGAGCCTCTAACTAGATTCTTAGACTGTCGGGTCTATATTATATTGGAGGTACCATATTGGGTCTCTTTTTAATACGAATTACAAGAATTATTTTTCCTAAAAATAAAATCCCCGAGAATTTGAAGGAATTGAAAACCTGAGGTTAGTTTTCTAATTTTTCACATTAAGAATTTGGTTTATCGACACCTTCCATATTGAGACCTCTTCTAAAATTGTTACGAGATGTTACCTGATGAAAATGAGATTTTGGGGGTTGCCCAAAATCCCAAATTCTTTAAAAATCTTGATCCTGGACCTGTGGGTTATGGCCCACTCAATCTTCCGCTGCACTGCAATAGGAATATCCAACCACCATTCTTAAGAATGAAACCAGAGTGTAAGGAATTATGTGCACAGAACCTTGAACGCACCCACAGTATATTATTCAAACGCTATATCATATAAGCGTTGAACACATTAAAACATATAGCACGACGTTAGCTGAACTGTTGTAACGTTATACAATACAACGCACATGACTTATGCGTACAACGCATATGCATTTTCAAAGTTTTTGTAACTCATACAATACACGCACAGCCTTCTAATAAACAACACAACTCACACCATTTAACATTACAAATAAACTCTATTGAGATTATAGTTGCAGCGTATGGAAGTTTTGTTGGATAGCGCAATATATATGGTTCTTTTAAGTGCCACGGTCACATTAATTTCCACAGCGTTTTACGCATAACCCAAATTTAAATGCCACAACGATTACAACTGAAATCTACAACATACATATAATAAAAATTACTTGACAACACTCGCCCAGCTGATTTATAATGCGCATCCAAACTTTTCCATTCATCCATCCAAAAACAAATCTATAATTTAACACGCAGGGTATACAAACAACACTAAACCCAGGTTTATATATTACACAAAACACTTACAAAATTAAGGCATTACAGCCTTAAACCAAGCTCACGCTCGACTACATTTTACTCACACAGTTTTTCCTCACAAAAACATATATCCCTCACACCCTATTACATTACATTTATATAAGATGCATTAGGAAGAATTGATAAGATTTTCTCCTAGTTTTTCTACAATGATAGCTCTCCAAAAAGCGTGCATGGTTGTATCCATCTTATCTGCTTTAAATTATCCGCTTTAAATTCGCTTTTCTGCTTTAAAACAAGCTTTTCTCTATTCTGATCCTCTGGTCCAGGTTTACTCGCTTAGTTGCTGGTTGCTCCCGCATCATTACCTTGCAAAAATTTAGTTTCTCAATAGACCTTTTACTTTTATATTTAAATATTTCTATCGGAACATACTATATCGGGGGTCTAGTGTATTGTATTTTTTTTTTTAAACTTACGAGAAATGAACTTCTGAAAAAAAATTGTATAATAAAGTATTTATATCGAAGCCTTTATAAATCGTATTATCTATATCGAGCCTCTCTCTTACATTCAAATTTATTTATGTTGGTTTTATTATAATTATATTTTTGTTACTAATGTTTGACCTGCACATACATGCAGGAAATAAAATGCTTGAATGGTTACATTGGAAGTATGATTATACCTAGTCATGTTTCCTTTCATCTAGTTAGGATAAAGTAATATTAGTTTTGTTTGTTTGTTGTTTTCTGTTTATTTCTCCTTTAATAATATAGGTCGAAGAATAAAGTGAGCAACTAACTTTTTCTAAATTCGCAACTTGTTCAAGGAAGTATTTTCTTTCTTATTGAAAATACTTATGCGTTTTAGTGCTCTGTATTAATGCTGATCTTCATATTTCCTTTCTTTGCAAATTTGCAAGATGAGCCAATAATCGTTTTCATTTCTCCTTTACGCAACTTAAATGGAATGATGGACTCTTGCATGTTTAGATTTATCGTGGGTCTACAACTTCTCGCATTTTAAATGTTAAATAAAAGAAATTCCATAAGAAAAGGAAAATTGCACAAAAAAAATCTTGCGGTAAATTATAAAAGTGCTCCTATCCAAGATTTTACCTTTTCCATTCCGAATCTTACATTTATCGAGTTGAGTTGAATCTTTGAACTACACTTGTTCATCTTGTTTCCACCTTAGTCACATTTCTTCCTCCCGAAATGATAAAGAGCCTCTAACTAGTTTCTCAGACTGTATTGGAGGTACCATATCGGGTTTCTTTTTAATATGAATTACAAGAATTATCTTTCCTGAAAATAAAATGCCTGAGAATTTGAAGGAATTGAAAGCCTGAGGTTAGTTTTCTAATTTTTCACATTAAGACTTTGGTTTATCGACACCTTCCATATTGAGACCTCTTCTAAAATTGCTACAAGATGTTACCTTGCTAAAATTTAGTTTCTCGATAGACCTTTTCCTTTTATATATAAATATTGCTATTGGAACATACTATATTGGGGGTATAGTGTATTGTGATTTTTTTTTTAACTTACGAGAAATGAACTTCCGAAAAAGCTTTTGTATAATAAAATATTTATATCGAAACCTTTGTAAATTGTAGTATCTATATCGGGCCTCTCTATTTTGGAGCATTGGAATATTGTAACTTTATTTCAAATCCATCCCAATATCTCCACTCTGAAATCTAACGTGGTAAGTCTCACATGGTCCAACATCTTTTCACTTAAAGAAATCTAATGGAGGTTTGAGTCCCCAACATAACAAAGAAATGAAGAAAGGTGAAAGGCAATGAAAAATGCACTTTTGAGTAGCCACTAAGGTAATGTAGCCAACTGGTAAGTAAATTTAGAACATAAAAAGGTAATGAATCTTGGTCAATGTCAAATTCTCTTATAGTCCTCTTATTTTTGATATATCGCTCCACTTCAAAGATATGCATCAATTCGAGTCCTCTTCATATTTATATACTCAAAAACCACGATTACATTGTTTGAGAGCTTGAATACATTTTGAATTATAATTTTGATAGACTTCCAAGAATTTATTCCTCGGGATGACTATATGACTTTTGGAATATCCATCTACACATTTGTGTCACATAGATTGGGATTTGGTCTTTTTTTTTTTAAAATCTTGGAATTGATAAGAAACTTGAAAAGACAAACAGAACAATTTCCATTATAATTCATAGAGAAGCACATCTTAATTCTCATTCTAATGGATTTGGTTTACTTTCGATTCCTTGAACATGAATCAAATTTTTTATTTTTATTTTTTTTTTACTGCTTGCTTTAATTTAGATTTAATAAATTATGATTTTGGGCCAATGAAAACTTCCAAGAGTATAACTTCTTCATGTTTCTATTTCCAATCAAAAGGATAAGTTATCTTTTGTTGGCGACAATCAATATTTATCATGTAAAATTTTAATGAGCTTCTTAAATGGTAAGATTCATATGCCCAATTTCATCCTTTTCTATTTCTTTACATTTTTGTTTCATTTTTTTTAATAGATTTGTTCATCTTAAACACTGTTTTGTAGGTATTCAATATTTTTTCACACCTCTACCAGCTTGGATTTGACACTCATTTTCCTTGTTGTTTGCTTTTGAGTTTTGGACAAGCAATAATGATGCTCATTGGTCGGCTCAATTAGGGAGTCCCTAAACTTTCAATTAGCTTCAATCACCTTATATTTTTAAAAATTATTTAGATATTCTCATGCATGATTTATTTTATAACCAGGAAAATTTGCAGTAGGTAAATACTTCTCATTTGGCTTAAATTTCACCTCGTGACTATTATTCACTTTACGGTTTGAAAGCCTAATTGCCTATAACCTTGCAAGATAAAATTTATTAAAATCTTATCATAAGATGAACGCACATGGTTTTCTTATTTTTCTCTTTGTTGAGACAAATTTTATAGTTAGTCTTGTTGGGATTGTATTTTTTTTTTTTTTTTTTTTAATTTGGGCTTGTCTTTCATTTTTCCTTCCCTATTTGACATTTTTTGGAGTTTGTTGTTTTTCTCTTTTGTTTCAATTTAGATTTGTTTTTCCTTCTCATTGTTGGTTATAGTGTGGTTTTGGTGATTCCGCCAAGATTTATTTAGAAGGAATTTTTATGACCCAACATTGGTTGGCATACATAGGAAATTTGTATTTTGTCTATTTCAATGGGTTTCATTTACCTTCAAGGGACACTTTTATGGAATCCTAAAGCCCTCTTGCTTTAAATATTTTTCATGGAGGAACATGCATCCTTACTAAGTGATACAGTTCATCTTTTCAAGGAAAGAATTGACCTGAGTTTAACTCAATGGATCCATCCCATCCTTTCACTTTATAAAAGCCTCCGAATAAATAGTTGCGGGGAAAGATTATAGAGTCAACATTATGGAAGTATTATATCCATTTTCTTAAGTATATTTTACTATCCCACCTCTTTCACTCAGGTACATCATAAACTTAGCTCGCAAATGTGCTTATCAAAATGGTGATAAAAAAGGAAAACATGGGAAATACAAGTAAACTCATCGAGGCTATGGACGCTCGTTAGAAGTAGGGCCATATGGCATAAAATACAACATCGTTGGGGAACTGACCAGGCTCACAAGCAATGAATCAATGCTAGAGACTATTCATATCGATGGATATATGCTTTATCAAAAACTATCTATACCTTCTTCTATTTCTCATACGAGGTAATACTAAATATTCCCCAAAATTCAGATTCATGGCGTTAGACTCAGTTTGCTTTGAGTACTTATCTTTTTGAATTTATATTGCTTGAATCACTAATGTGAGACCCATGGGAAATGTTTTACTATTTGGCAGTTTGATGGAATCCATCGTTTTAACTTTTGGGTAAACTGAATTTCATTATATTTTAACCAAAGATAAACTGATTCTTTCTTGTGTATTTCCATTGTTGTGGTGAAATCAAAACACTCCAATTTTTAAATTATTATCTTCATAATAATAATGGGAACCTTTTCGTAAATTTTGGCTAAATCACATTTTTAAAATTTTCATTTGATTAAGTATCTGGCAATTTTGCGAGATTTTCATTTTCTTCAAATTTCCATTCTAATTGCTTCATTGCTTTCATTTTTTTTTTCTAGCTTTCCATCGATTCTCATTTCATCTCATTTGGTTGCACGGTTTGCAATTGGTTCATATTCGAAGTTTGATGATTTTTACCGCATGGAATTAAACAATGTACAAAATGTATATTATTTTATTTTTTAATTTAATTATTATTAATTATATAAATATTAATTTTTAATTAATTATTATTTTGCTAACTATCCTACAGAACCACTGGGACCAAAATCGTAAAACAATTAAAAGCTATATTTCAGAAACAAATTAAAATTCTAAATTATTCAAGTTTCTGAAATCCCGATATTACCAAGTGGTTGTAATTTTTATGTGATCGAGACCAATTACGAAATAATTGTAATTCTTTTTAAGTAGTCAAGACATATTATAATTCAAATGATTGTAATTAAAAACGAGAAAGACCCTTTAAAACCCCCGAAATCCATAACTCAATTTTTAGTAACTCATTTTTTTAAAACCCTCCGAAATCCATACCTCTCACACCTCCTTATCTCTCCACTCCTTTTAGGGATATCGTAACACCCATTTCTTAAAACCTCTCGAAAATTATACTCCGAAATCCTTTCCCCATCCCTTATTCCTCCCCTTTATATATATAAAGCCCTCCTTACTCCCATTTTGATTAATTATGGTCCATTCAATTGGAATCAAATAAACCACTTACCCATTTTTGTAAATCTTTTTGTTATAATATAATTTTTAATATAAATATTTAATTTAATAATATTAATTTTTAAATTAATCTGCGATTTAATTGGTTTGTAATTAATTTAATTTAATTTAATTGGTACATAATTATTTAATCTATCCATTGTAATTAATTATTTTTTAATTTTTAATTAATATAATTATTAATAATTAAATAATTTTAATTATATTAGAATTTTTAATTAAATTTCTTAATTTTGGCCCAGATATCTATTTTTCTAGAATTTTGGCAATTTTAACACTTCATCTTTGGAGAGGCATATTTCAAGATTTACTTGGCCAAATGAAGCTTACAATAGCTCTATGGAAAACTAAAGACTGTGGAGACTAATCTGGTACTTATAAATTTAGTAGATTTAATCATTTAATGACCCAAAAATTCAGCAAAAGAAAAAGTGATGACTTTGCAACAACAATTGTTTTTCCAAATTTTGATTTAGGCAACTTTCATTGGCTTGAGAAAATTGTTGTCACTAATTCATTCCCTAGCAATACTCAAAGGTTAATCAGATCCATTTGAAGCAACCACATCTTAGACTTGTTTGGAGTTTATTTATTTTAATTTAGCAATTTCATGAGAATTTGTTTTTGTTTTTGTTTTTTTTTTAATTTCTAATATGCAATTTAATTTATTTCTATTATTGGGTTTGATTGGTTTGTAGTAGGAGATCAGTTGGAGAAGTTCATATCTGAGGCATTTTGGAGCAATAAGAAAAAGATCGACAAAGAGAAAAATGGGAAATTGGCAACTCTAATTTAGGATTTGGAAAACTACTCTCAACAGTTTTCTATTTTTGTGATTTCTTATAAGTATAAAATAGTAGTTTAGATAATAAACGAGGGGTTCCTCTTATTTGCAACTAGAGGCTCTGAAAACATTAGTGTAATATGAGATTATACTTGTAGGTGAGGGGAAAACTCTATGATTTTTTCTTGCTGTGCATTTGCACTATTGTAATGTATTGTGAGTTGAATTATGGAGAGACAAAGTAATTCTAGTTCTGAAAGAGAATCTTGTTTTGCACTAATGTTCGCAATTTCTCCAAGGAGTTGAAGCTGCTCAAGGACTACAAATTCTTGTAATGATATCTTGGTATGTTTTTTTATTAATTTTCATTTCAAGTGCACTATTGTATGGGATGTAAATTGATCATTTTGTTATCAAAAATTCTGCAATTGATTTTAATTCTTGTTATAAATAGTGTATTGCTTTCTGATATTGAATATTATTATCATATCAATTGTTTTATGCTATTGAAGTTTTGTAAGAGTTATCTCTGAGGAGCATAACAAAATTATACTTAATATGAATTCATTGAGATTAGAATGTACTGAGGAGTAATTATTTATTGTTTAAATACTTTCCCATTTTGTCTTCTCTTTCATTAATTGAATGAACTACTTCTTTAATTAATGAGAATTACATAATGAATTCAATCATATAAACAATCATATTTCCCTAGTTAGTTAGTATATCTACTCTTGAATTGAGAGAGGGCTATCCTTTTCCCAATTTGAGATAGGATTAATTTTACTTGCATCTTAGAGTAAACCTGCATTTAGATTTAATTCTGCATTCTAGAAGTCCCCTCATATAGGGGAAGAACTTAGTTACGGTTTGATTGAGCTGTAGAGTTAGCTTAAGGATCACTTTCTTGCAAGAGGTCCGCAAGAGGTCAGATCTAATTTCCCTCTTTCTATTGGCAAGTAATAGACATACCATAAGCTAGTAGAGATAGAGAGGGTAACTGGACCCAATTGAACCAGTCGGAACCACTACACCAAACATATAAGAGCTTAGTTGGGGCTCTAACCGGGTGGTGTCCCTTACATGTTGAAATGGTCATTTTTAACCATCAATAGGGTCTTATAATTTCTGACACAACCAACTCAAATGCCACAATAAACTACTTTTCACAACATAATAAATATAACATTAAATCAACTAGTGCATAAATAAACAATTTGTTTTACAAATTTTCAACAACCCAACTTCGTTATATTATCAATCTGTAATAAAAAAAATTTAGGGCTACTATACCAGGGATCATGGCCATTATACAATTACTGATATAATAATACAAACTAGGGTTTGGTGTTAACAACTATGACCACCAATCTAGCTTGAACAAGATATCGAATGACCTACTAGCTGATGTATTGCACTTCAAAACTCCATTTGGTCATACCTTGGACATATATGTTGGTATTTCTACTCCCAATATGCAGGAACACTAATCTATCTTTATCAATGAATCCTGCTCCTTTAGGTCACTGAACATGACAGACCAATCTAATCCCAATCGAAATACATTTAGATGTGCTTATGTAGGCATACCATTCAATTCTAATGCACAAGCTCATACCCAATGATGAACTCTTTTCTTAGTACCTGTAGCTAACTACACCAACCAAGAATTTGCATGCACTTCCTTTCTCAAACCACACTTATCCACCAGGTAAGGATTAACATAATTATAATTAGATACAAGGTCAATAAAAATGGAAATAAATTGATCACAAAGATTACCTTCCATCTCAATAATAGATGCCTGATAATTAGCCTGCCTATTATCAAATGTTGCATAGATCCTAGGAATGCTCTAACCAACATCCCCAACTGTCTGCGCTTCCTGTGCACTATAGATCTGAGGTATGCCACCCTAATACAACAAATAATATTTCTTGCAATGATCTTTTTCACATATCCAACACTACAAAGGTTCTTTGCCACTACCCTTATTCTACTACTCTCTAGGCTGAGGTCCATGTCCCTTCTCAACTGCATTAAACTTCTTGTAAGGAGCAACATTTCCCTTCTCACCTACATTATGAGCTCTTCCCCATTTAGGTGGCCACTTTTCTTTAGTCTTGTCATTCTCTTTCTAACCCTGCTTAGAATCAGACTTACACTTCAATTGCTCATAATAATGCTTCAACTTCTCAATGACTTCCTCTAGCGACCAAGGCTCATCATACTTAATCCGATCCTTGAATGCTAATTGCAATACATTGATAAATCTCCGAAATTCTGTCTTCTCATCCTTAAGATAAGGCACATACCTCAACAACTCCAAGAACTTAGTCGTGTACTCCTCATCTGTCATAAATCCCATCTTCAACTCATATAACTCCTTGGCCTTACCAACATAGTATCTTTATTACAAGTACTTCTTCCTGAAGAGTCTCTTGAATTAATTCCAACTCAAATCCTTTGTCTTGATGTCTTTTACACACTTCACATCTTCCTAATAGATGTTTGTTTTCCCTTTAATACTGAAAATATCTATCCTAGCCTTCATGTTCTTTATGTAATCATGTAGCTCAAATAACCGCTTCATCCTAAGCAACCATGCCTCTACACCTTCCATCTTCTTCAGCTCTCCATCGAATGTAGGTGGATTGGATTTATTGAACTCATCTAGAAAATATCCCAGCTCACTCCTCCTATAAAGATGATAGTGATGATGACCATGATACCTATCTAAACTAGAGCTAGAATAGAACCTGTAACCAATGCCTCTCCTATCAGGTGTATTTAAGAACCTACCATCTCTGAATGTGTCATCTGTGTCTGACATGTGCCGTCCATGAGACCTACTACCATATGCCACATTAGTCCTATCCTCCCGTCTATAGCTGATTTGTGGCTATCTTGTCTCTACAAATTTGAAAAACTCTAAAGGATAAATACATTGACCTGTGCTTGTTCTTACAGTGCCTTAGAAAGTCTTTCCTATGAATAAATGATTCTATCATTATCTGCTTTGTAACTTCTAATTTCTGCCTTTAGACTTATCAAAGTGTTTGTTATGTTAGGAGAGTACTCATTTATGTGTTGCTCATATGATCTATAAGGAAAGTCTTGTGAATTTTATTCCACCATTCTGCTAGTCATCTCTTAACTTCTTCTGCAAACATACCATGTTAGATAACCAAATATAAACATAATTCTGAGTGAAGTTCAGGGGTGGCTATTTCATCTGAAAAATCATCCATATTAGCATGATACATGTATATACATAATCATATCAATACATTGACATCATGCATGATAACGCTAACCGCATACGATGACTTCCTGCATGAAAACCATAACCATTACAATGCATGCATAACAAACACATAGAAAACTAACATGCATTCATGACAAAAATCATTCCGCCCATCCAATCGAAGTGCTTGAATCATGCTATGATACCAATTTGTAATGCCCCCACCCACAGTTACTCATTTTCATTTCTCTACTACTATGACATGAGCCGACTTCCTAGCTCTAGTTAAGGAAGTGGGTGCTACAACTAAGACTTATTGACCACAAATTGACATCCTATAGGGACTACAAATCACCCAGGAGCTGACGAAAAACCCCAGGTGGTTAATACTTAAGTTGGAGCTTCATTTCAGTGACCTAGACTCCCAAACACACCCTTGATACTTTCTGCATGCAGTTGAAGGTCCCCAACCACACTCAAAAGCCTTGTTCCATGTGGTTGTGACTTAAATTTCTCAATTCAGTGCTTGAGGTCCCAAGATTTGAGCCACAATTCCAGGTCATCCTCCATACTACTGCCCATAACTTCATGAGACTTTCTATAATGGTAACTTAATGACAAGGCTAAACATACAAACTTGAATAAGAAACTGAACCTAACCAAGCCTAACCATGACAATTATTTCGTCAAACATATGGTGAACATGTAATCCATATGTCATGAATGCATATTTGAACATAGGATTTTGAAACTTATCTGAGAATCACCAAGAAGGTATAATTCCCTCTCATAAAAGCTGGAATAACATTTGTTAGCCCATGCATTCATCAACCATTAACCAACTAATCAAAACATAATACAATCCATAGCTAGAAGATGTTATGCAACCATGCTTATAACCAACATATAACCAAAATATTAACCATGATAGAACAACCATGAAATCCATACAATAACAAGTACAAGTACTCATGAATCACAATAAAAAAATAACTCTTATTAACATATGAAAATGTTAGCCAAGTGAGGGACTTCCATGTACCACCCGACCATAGATTGCATTGAACCAAATCTTTCTTTCAGCCAATCATCCTCGATCCATATTTTAAGCATGGATGTGGGAACTCAAGACATAAAATACCCGGGCTTCCCAGAGATTAAACCACCTCCACCCTTAGGCTATCGTGATCTTGCCAAAACCGGTAAAGAGATCACAATGCCGAAAATAAGCTTTGATGCCTCAAAGTTTCTTCACCAATACCTTGAGGAATTTTGTTGTCTCCACCCATCTATTGAGGGATTCCCGAAGGTTAAACCACCTCCACTCCCAAACCTTGTGAATTTTCCTGAGACCACCTCACCCATTTAAAAAACCTTTTGACAATCCAAAGCTCAACCAAAAAAGAATCCCATGACACCATGACTATCCAAAACTGACAAGGCAAGGATGAAACCACTGTCACACTTGATAAAATCCATGCCAAAGACAAAAAATGAACCAAATACACAAATGCATGTACCATGCATTCACAAACCAGCTAGGAAATTACACATGCAACCTGTTACCTGCAAATCCTCCTACTAAATCTTCTTGATCCAACATTCCTTATTTGTCCTTTTCTTTCCTTTTCCTTCCTTTGCTTTCCTTGCTTGCTTTCTTTCTCCTCTTGGTGCTCTTCTCTCTCTTTCTCACTTGACCCAAGCTAAAAATGAAAAAAAACTGTGAGTTGATCCCCAAAAGCCTTTTTATCATTGTTGTCTCTATTTTCTTTACTTTCCTTCATTTTTCCTTCAATTTTCCTATCATGCAAAACTATGGCTCTTAGCCTTCATTTTCTCCTATTTTCCTTTATTTTCCTAAATAAATGCCAACTAATCCTCTTTGCCTTTGAAAATTTCCTTAGCCATAATAAATTGAAATGACACCCACTAGGATGTTTTTCTCAACACCTAGCTTGGAATACATGTCCCATGACCTTGGTCTTATTATTTTTCATTTATTAACTTTATTAAAGGAACTTTTAACCTAGGGTTGTTACAACATTCCTACATGGGGATATGGAAGAATAAATCTACATGAAGTAACCAAAAGGATTTGCTATGAAAGGAAAGGAAGAGCTATTATGCAAGCTAAAAAAAATCCATGTATGGGTTAAAGCAATAACCAAGGATGTGGTATCAAAAATCTGATACATATATATTGGGATTTGGCTTCACAAGGAGCAAAGAAGAACACACTGTGTATTTCAAATTGGTTGGAGATCTTATTTATTTTATCTTTTATGTGGATGATATGTTGCTGATTATAAATGATAGGGAGTCATCATGTAAGTGAAAACTCATTGTCCTCTAAATTTTATGTGAAGGATCTCAGTTCTACAAATTTCATCTTAGGTATGGAAATTAGAAGAGACAAAAAAAGTATAAACTCTACTTAAGTCAGAGGAAGTATGTTGAGACAATATTGCAAATGTTTAATTTACAAGAATGAAAATTAGTAAGGGTGCTTATTCTCATAGGTGTGAATTTATCTATAGATCAATGCCCAAATAAATAGGAAGAGGAAGAGGACATGTTCCATGTTCCATATTCTAGTGTGGTTGGAAGCTTGATTTATGTAGTGGTTTGTACTAGACTAGAAATTACACATACAATGGGAGTATTGAGTAGTTATATGTCAAAAAAAAGGAAGAAGAATTGGACAACAATAAAGAGGGTTTCTACACTATTGGATAAGGATTGTGCTACCAAGGAAGACCAATATTGGATAGAGTTTTGGAAATACGTGGCTTTGCTGATGTAGATCAGGCTAGAGATTTGGATCACAACAGATATACAAGTGGGTATGTGTTTAACCTATTTGGAGGAGCAATTAGTTAGATGAGAAAGAGACAATTTGAAGTAGCATTGTCAACTATAGAAGTTGAATATATAATAATGGCTCATGAAAGAAAGGAAGCTATATGGATACATAGATTGTGTTCAAGTATTAGGTTGGTACAACAATTTGTAAGGATAGATTGTGACAATTAGAGTGCAACCTTCTAGGCAAATAAATCAACTTATCATTCAAAGACAAAGAATATGATGCTCAATATCATTTTGTGAGAGATATCATTGAATATAAAAAGGTGCCACTGGAAAAGGTGGGAACTTTGAAGAATGTTATAGATTCATTAACAAAATATGTGAGCAAGGAGAAGTTTTCTTAGTGTATAGAAACAATGGTCATTATTGCAATGGATTTCTAATCATGTACTCTTGCAACCCCTTGTGTGCAAAGAAACCAACGATTGGGAGAATGTTGGGTGTGTGTTATATTCTTTGAATGGCTATCCCTAGATGTTGTACATTTCATTAAACATATTTGGTAGGGGGGAGGGAAA
>APFE030407570.1:0-44953 GCA_000404065.3 Pinus taeda
AATACTAATAATAATATTAATATTCATATTAAACTTAAAGGCAAAAACATTGTTTAAAGGTAAAAGTTATTTGGATAGAGAAAAAATGAGAGCTTATGAGGCCGCCCTAGTTGCTATTGCAGCTCTCAGAGACACATGCTTGCTTCTCCTCAGCAGCCTCCAGCTGCTGAGGATCGACTTCTTCTGGACTAGAGAGATCGTGCACCTCCCTGTAGCAAGCAATTCGCTGCTGCCCTCAACGACCTCCTACTGCTGAGGCTCGAGAAAATGGACCCTCCAGAGAACGAAGATCATCATTTAATCCACCATCAGGAATCAGAAGAAACAACCAAAGCTTTTGCCTCTCTCATTTCGGCAATGGGACCGGCTAAGAACAAACCAGCAGTCTCAAAGTTTGTTAAAAGAATGGAAGAAATACCAGAGATATCTCTTCCTCTGGCCCTCCCACGAAAAACAACTCTTTCCCTGGCAGAACGAGGATTAGTAGGGCAGTTCACGGGGCTGTGGCCATCACCGAGGACTATCCAAAAATGGGTAAAAAGAAACTGGTCGACTTCAATAAACAAGAAGATCTCGATTAAGTTTTGTGGCAGAGGATATTATACCTTTCACTTCGAGACCAAGGAGGATCGAGACTTGATTTTTAGGAATGGTCTGTAATTCACAGATACGAGGGGGCTGTATCTGAACAGATGGACCCCGGACTTTGATCCAGAAATGGATGTCCCAAGCATTGTACATGTCTGGGTTAGATTGTCGCACCTCCCTCTCCACTGCTGGGGAGACAACTCAGTTAAAGCCATAGTAAATGCAGTGGGGAAGTACATCGATTGATGCAAGCCAAAGGAAAATATGCATGCATGTGCCCGAATATGTGTCGAAGTGGATCTAGGGAGAGGCCTACCGAAAACTATCAAAATCAAAGTGGACGATTGGATGCACATACACCAGCTGGACTACGATCAGATTCCCTTCAAATGTAAGGTATGTCATGAATATGGTCATTTCACAAATAGATGTACAAAAATAAAAAATGAAAGTGAAAAAACGGAGGATCTAGAAAATAAATGGGAACACGTTAAGAAGAAAAAAATTGCAAACAAGCAACCAAACCACTCTTCTTCACAACCCTCAACATCCACAAAAGCCCAACCTATCTCACCGAATGCAGACCTTGCAACTGCAAACCCATTCGATCCATTCGATTTCTCTGCTCCCCCAAGTCCCCATCCCAAATCTAGATGTAGATCTAGATTTAGAACTCCTCATTCCCCTAACCCTTCTCCCCACTGCCCTAGAATCTCACATCCCCCCCTCTCTCCGCCCCCCTCAATAGATAGAATCTTAACCAAAAATCAAGCAAAGGAAGCACTCCCTAATATTGAAAATAAAATAAAAAAAGTGGGAAGGAAGACAAATAAGGAACTAAGGGATGAAGCAGCAACAAAATAACTGGCTTTAGGAACACAGCAACCTATGGACACTTTCCTAGGGAAGAGCACAGGGAACAATGGGAGAAGTCAACCCAAGGGGAAGGGCACCGTGTACCACCAAGCAGGTAAATAATGATAATAGTGTCCTGGAATTGTAGAGGAATGGGGTCAACCATTAAGGAAAATGCAACAAGAGATATATTAATACATGAAAACCCAGATATTCTACTGATCCAGGAGACAAAGGCAGGCAATCAAGACACCGAAAATCTAAAAAAAAAGTTTAGGAAGTATGAAGGGGAAGCAATGCAGGCAATAGGAGCATCCGGAGGCATATGCATAATATGGAAAAAAGGAATATGGGAATTGATTCAAAAGAAAACAGATCAGCATTGGATAATAACGGACCTCAAGAAAATCAGTACAAAGGAGAGGTACAGGGTCATAAACATCTATGCCCCCAATCACTATAAGGATAAAGAACAGTGATGGGCTTCTTTGAAGGAAATATTACAGGAAAATCGAGTAGGGAAGGTGATTTTAGGGGGAGATTTAAATCTGGTAAGAAGTATTGAGGAAAAATTTGGAGGAAATTATCAAGCGAACCCCTCTAGGAACTCTCTAGAAGAAATTTTGGAGTAGCATAACCTTCTTTACATTCCCCCAAATAACGGGAAATACACCTAGAACAACAAAAGAGAAGGTAAAAGTAATATCAAAGAAAGGATGGATAGGATATTAATTCAAGAAAGTATAGCAACAGAATACAGCTATATAAAATCAAAATTATCCACACCTCTGCTTCATATCATAAACCAGTTTTAATAGCTCTAGGTAAGTTGGAGAACCAAGGCCCGCTCCCTTTCAGATACATCTCAACTTGGAACAGAAACATAGAAATCAAGAAGTTAGTTAAAACAATATGGGAACCAAGAGTAGTAGGTTCACCCCACTACATATGGGAGACAAAAATTAAAAATTTAAGAGCCAAGTTAAAAGAATGGGCAAGAACAAAGGAACAAAAAGAAAAAAAGAAAAAAGAGCTCCAACAGAAAATGGACAGCATGCAAATGGAGAAAGAGGGCAAAGAGGAAAGCATGCAGGACTATTTAAAAGAGAGAGAAATCTTTTGGGAAATATATAGGGAAAACAAAAAGATGAAGAAGAGGCCAGATTGAAGTCCAGGAGTTTATGGCTCAAGGCAGGTGATGGGACACGTCTTTTTTCCATAATTCGATGAAGATTAGAAGAGCTAGAAATCAGATAGAAAAGATCCAAGTGGAAAATGAAGAAATTAAAGGAGCGAAAGAAATAAAAAAAGCAGTCCACAAGCATTTCAAAGATCTACTGTCAACCACAGATGAAATGGCTGAGTATGAAGAAATTTTGCAGCACACAAAAAAGAAAATAAAGAGAGAACAAAACACAGATTTGTGTAAAGAGCCAATAGAGGAAGAGATAGTGGAGGCCATATGGTGTCTACACCCGGATAAAGCACCAAGGCCAGATAGTTTCGCCATAGCTTTCTTCAGAAATCGCTGGTATACAATAAGAAAGGACTTCATAGGAATGGTGAAAAACACCTTAAAAAAAAAAGGATGGGAGGCAATTCAAAATCCTCCTATCTGGCGCTTATCCCAAAAGAGGCAAATCCCATTACTTTCAATAGATTCAAGCCCATCTCTTTATGTAATTCATCTTATAAGATAATAACCAAATTAGTGGCAAACAGAATCAAGAAAGTGTTGCCTCAAATCATATCTGAAAACCAAGGAGGGTTTGTGCCAAACCGGAAAATCATTGATAATGTCATAATTGTCTAGGAAGTTGTCCATTCTAGTATCCAGAAGCAAGAGAAAGGCATGATAATTAAACTAGACATGGCAAATGCCTTTGATAGGGTCAGCCACCCTTATCTTATGGTTGTCCTCCAAAAACTTGGCTTCTCAAAAGAAATAATAGGTGTGATTTAGCCATGCATTTCCACTCCATGGATAGCCCTTCTCATAAATGGAAGACCCAGCGACTTCTTCCAAAGCACAAGAGGTCTTAGGCAAGGCTGCCCTCTTTCCCCTTTTCTTTACATAATAATGGCAGAGACTTTAAGCAAAGCTCTGGAAGCCCAGAGGAAAGAAAGAGAGATAACAGGGATAAGAATAACAAAAAGAATAAAAACCATAAATCACTCCTTGTTTGCGGATGATTCTTTGTTGATGGGAGGAGCATCAACAATAATAGCCAGAAGATTTAAAAAAACATTAGATAAATTTCTACAGGTGTCAGGTGGGCTATTAAACAACACTAATTGCAGGATTTATGGTTGGAATGTTCCGCCTAGAATAATGCAAAGGATATCCTAAATCATGGAAATCCCAACACAAGAAATATGGAGCCATTTCCTCTACCTGAGACTCCCAATCTCCGAAGAGAGCATGAAATCCGAAATATGGACAAAATAGATCGAAAAAATGCAAGCTAAGATAAAAATTTGGGGAATGATGTGGTTAAATATGGCTGGAAGGGTGACTCTAACTAAAGCTCTTCTTGCAGCACTGCAGATTTATCAATATGCTATAATCATGGCACCAGCAAGTGCCCATAAATAGATGGAGTTAATTATAAGAAGCTTTCTATGGCAAGGGGGGAAGCAGGAAAACAAGAATTTCAGCCTGGTCAAGTGGGATCAAGTAGTGCTACCATATGAAAAGGGAGGGTTATCTATTCGACTACCTGGACTAATGAATGCAGCTCTTGGTATGAAAATAGTGTGGAGACTCATAACAGGTAAAGAAAGTTGGTGGAAAAAAATCATGATTAACAAATACATGGATGGATCTAAAGAAAAGTTGTTGAAAGGAATCAACCCAATCAAACAAAGTTCCCAAGTATAGAATCTAGTCGAAAACGTAATTCCATTAATGAGAAGCCACATCTCAAAAATTCCGGGTAATGGGAAAACCATTTCAATATAGGAGGGCAGGGTCATGGGGAAGATCAAATCCAAAATCTCCTGGAAGTTGAAGGCATTCAAGAATGGCTAAAATAAAATGGATACAACACTATCCATTCAATCTCTCTATGGGACTAGAAGGAGTGGCAGGAGTGCAAAATTTCAGCCATTCTAGTAAACCTAGAAGGACAATGGAAAAAAATCAAACAACATTTAAAAGGGGCAGCTCCTACCCACTATGATGAGGAAGATAGCTACCTATGGGATTTAAACAATGGGCAGTACACAGTTAAATCTGGATATAATATCCTCTAAGAGCAGATTGATCACCGGGAATGGGACCCCTGGAGACTAGCCTGGAAATCAGAAAGCTTACCAAAAATAATTTTTTTCATATGGACCTTGTTAAAAGGGAAGATTTTGACTGTAGAAAATTTAAAAAAAGGGGCATTCAAGGGCCATCAAGATGCCTTTTATGCTGGCAAGCGGAAGAAAACATACAACATTTATTCCAAGAGTGTGAATTCTCAAAGGAATGCTAAAAGCAGCTAATACAACCATTGGAAACTAACTTAAGCTTTGAAAAATCACTGCCGGAATTTCTCGGAAACTTTGAGAAAGCTTACCCTTATGAAACAAAGAAGAAAACCACAATTATAAGAATATGGAAATGTATTCCAACAGTGCTATGTTGGAAAATCTAGTTGGCTCGAAACAAGAGCATTTTCAAAAATCAAAACCTACGAATTGGGAAAACGCTATCCAAAACTTGGGGGATGACTTCCAAAATTCTCAATGTAAAAGGAATTCCACCAATGGACTATGGCATTCTCCAACAAGAGGAAAGGGATTGGCTCAGCAAGGCCATAATAGACAACAATGGGTAGAAAGGTCAGAGAAAAGAAAATACAAAAGGAAAATGGAAATTAATAATGACGGAACATGAGTTGGAAAGCTGGAAGAAAACTCAAAATAAACACTGTATGTATTTTGACGGAGCCTCCAAGAATAATCCGGGAAAAGCAAGAGTGGGTGGAATAATTTATGATCCAAATGGGGAAAAATAACCACCTACAAGTGGGGATTGGGACAAATGTTAAATAATCAGGCGAAAGCATACAATTTTCTAATGGGAACATGGCTGATTCAAAAAAAAGGAATTCAAAATCCTATCATCATAGGAGACTCAGCCATCATAATCAAGATTATGGATCGAAACAGGAACCCCAACAACAAGTCTATGAGCCGAATCATTCAAAGAACTAGAAGGAATTTAGCAGGATCCAAAAATGCAACCTTCAAACACGTCTTGAGGATGCATAATAAGCAAGCGGGTCATCATGCAAATCAGGCTGTGGAGAACGAAGAAGGAATCGTCAGAGAGAATCAGGAGGAATACTATCTCAGAGTGCCATAACTCCCATAGAAAAATGACAAGAATGAAGTTTGGGTATACAATAGAACAACGCAGAAGAAGTAGAGAGAAACATCAACGAAGAGAATGTACAATGCAACAAGGAATCCACAACCAACAGGAAATTAAAAAAAACTCGGATAATCAAAGGAAAAATCATGATAGTGAGGAACAACACATGAAAGATGTCAGTGATGGCAGCTCATATCATAAATTTAAGGAGAAAAGCAGAGGCACTGGGGAAAATCGAGGCAGACTGAAGGAACATCAGAAGAAGGAACAACAAAAAGATGAAGGAACAATAGTAGAAGGAAAAGAAACTAGAAGGAACAAGAACAGAAGGAACAACACCAGAAGGAACAACAACTAAAAGGAATAGCAGCTGAAGGAATGACAACTTAAGGAATAGAAGGCCAAAGGAACAACAGGTCCAAGGAACAACAGGCTGAAGGAACAACAGCAGAAGGAACAACAAGAAGACGAAGGGACAATAGTAGAAGGAACAACAACCAGAAGGAACAATAGTAGAAGGAACAGTGCCAGAAGGAACAACAACCAAAAGGAACAACAACAGAAAAAACAACAGCCGAAGGAACAGCAGAATGAAGGAGCAACATCAAGGAATATTAAGCAGAACGAACTATAGAAGAAGGAACAACAACAAAAAAAAGGAACAACAGCATAAGGAACAACAGACAAAAGAAAAACAGACCAAAGGAACAACAGGTCGATGGAACAATAGCAAGGGGCAGCAAGCAGAACGAATAACAACACAAGGAACAACAAACTTAAGGAACAACAAAATGCAAAACATATGGAAAAGGCCACAAAATATACTCTCCCAGTTTACAAGCCATAAATTTATGTGAAATATGCTATGTAAATTTGTTTTCTTAGCGGGTCAATATGTAAAACAATACTCTAGAATAGCTAAAAAAACTTTTGAAGTTTTGATACCAAGCACAGAAGAAAGGTATGCATGCCTATTTAACTGCTCAGTCTATCATATCAGAACAACATAATGTAAAAGGAGCTTGCTCCAAAAACTTTTTTGATAATATAACAACTATCCGATCTTGTTAAAAAAAATAAATTAATATTCATATTGATAAATGTATAAAAATATTTGTTTGTAAGTCAAAATTTTGTTCATTCATAAAAAAGATGTACTTCAAGATTAACAAAAAACAGGTGGTCTCACCCCAACCAGGTTTGTTAACCATCATTTGCAACATATGACAAAAATACAAAAAGGAGACTAAGGATATCGTTCATAACCGAGAATGCTAGAGACACCAGATGACAAGTAACACAAAGATAACATATGTAGTCATGCTATTCATCTGGCGTGATGGAAGTTGGGTTGTTCAGGGTTGTCCCAGGAGGAGGCAAATGATGAAAGGAGCATTAGACATGCCCTTTGAAGTGAGCCATCTAGGACTCCAACTTCTCTACCTTCTCTAATAGCAGGTTCTGTCCATGCCAAACCACCACCACTCGTTCTCGAACTTGGCACTAGAAGTAGTGCATTTTCTCTAAGGTGGCTGCTAGTTCAACATGCTCCTCTCTTCATATTCGTTCAGTCATTTCCAACCACTCCAGCAGGGATCGTATTAGCTCACAAAAATTCTCTAGACAACAATGCTGAACTTTCCTCACATTAGGTGTCGAATGCCCTACAGGCTCACACATTCCCATGCCACCATGCCGCATGCCACTACTCCAATGTCATTGTTATGATTGCCCCTCACACTGTGTCACCGAGTCGCCACCTCCATGACCACCTCACACACCAGCCACCCTTCGCCGGGAGCATCCTGTTGTCTTACCACCCCGGCGAGCCCTTAACGCCTCCACTCCCGGGTCCAAATATTTTATTTGTGTTTTTGGGTCCCCACGTCTAGCCGAGCTAGGATTTGTTGGGAGGGAGGACCTCCCTTGTCACGGAGATGGGCGTATACTAGTTAGACCAACAATGCCACTGTCGATACTAGAGTCAAGAATGCAGGAACCACCGACAACCTTCCAAACATGCTTGGTCCCTAACAACCAGGCCTGCCTTGCCCAAGGCTGAAACCTCCAGCCACCTAGGTAGGGATGAGAGCTAACACTTCCCTCCTTGAAGTAGCAACACACACCTACCAAAATTCCGCCACCCCACCAATATTTCCACCCTAGGCTCCGACACATAAACTCACTATAATTTTGAAAATTCAGAAGAAGAAGGTTCAAGAAATACCCAACCCTTCCTAAAGCACTCAAAGGAGTGCCTCCCCAACCAAACCAAGAACAAGAAACCACGACGACCTTCAAGGACCCAACTCCCTTCGCCCCAGAACACATAGAAAACCACACACTTAGAAGCAGAGCAACCCAATTATAGGCCTAACAACCTACAAAGGAGCGCCATGCACAGAGCCGCCACCACGCCCAAAAGCACCGTCAACTATACCGCCTCCACCAACCTCCAAGAAACCAATAACCTACAACTTCCAATTTTCAAATGAACCAGAAATACAAACTAGTCAACACCTCCGAAATTCACACTGTGCATTCGCAGAAAAACATGGGACACCACCCCTAGAATAGGAAGGATACTAACCAAGAGTCTGGGAAGAAACTCTGGGGTTGCCACCATGCCTAGAAAAATCAACAACACTTCCTTTTCTGGCAAGCATAATACCAGGGAACGTGAAATTGTATTGAAGCTCCAACGCAAATGAATTTGCCATAACCCATCATGTGTCTTAGATCATTGCCTCTGGTGCTAGTTGAGGCGCTGAGGTATTTCACACAAATGGCATAACTCTCCCCCATCCGCTAAGTGATTTGAGAGGGTGAGGAGGCCAACCCTCCACCCTTATACCAATTGTTTACAAACATGAGCCACATGATGCTTCGTGCATCGGGTTCCTCACCCCCATAGGGGAATAAATATATAAAAAATATTATTATTATTATTATCATCATCATCATCATCATCATCATCATTTAGTTGTTAATTTATACTAATTTTGTTAATTTATTTTTTCTATTAGCATTTTTAATAATTAATTAATATTAATATCAAATTAATTATTAATGTAATAATAATAAATTATTATTATTATTTATTCTAAGATAATTAATTATTAATTAACATAGTTATTAATATTTAATTTAGTTACCGAATTAATTAATATAGATAATTAATTATTAATATAGTTAATTATTTTTTGTTAACTAATCATTATAAAATAATTATTGATATTACTAAATAATTATTACTATTATGATAAGTATTTTAAACCCTAAAATAAACATGGTTGACCATAGTTTACAATGGTTGAATTTCATATTGAGACAATCTTTGTCACAATGTGACATTGGACCATGGTCGACAGTGGTTGAACATGGTTGAGTTTCATATGGAGACAACCTTTGACACAACGCGACACTGAAGCATGGTTGACCATGGTTTAACATCATTTATTTTCATAACAAGTCAACCTTTGTCACAAAGTGACGTTGGATCATGGTTGATTTTCATATTAAGAAAATTTGTGTCACAATGTCACATTTGACGCATGGTTGACCATGATTATAAAACCAAGGATTAATATTATAAACCCTTTTAATAGTATTGTACCCTACAAATATGAACCCTATGGATAGTATTATTCCTCTAAAGCCCTACTACTCGAAATTAAACAGAATACCCAAATTTAACTAGAAGTGAAAACCTACTATCTTAAATTATGAATTAACCAAATTTGTTATCCTAAATTATGAATTAATTTTAGTAACTCATCTGCAAGTACTTATTTGAATCTCTTGTGTGAAGGCATTTTTAATGGTCTGTAGTTGCTCCTGCCAAAATAATGGTTTCCTCCTAGCCTATATGGGATCAACCTATCTGGTTATCAGATCCATAAGACTTGTCTTCTAGCCCTCATGCCAAAAAAATCCAAGAAAAATCAAGCTCAATCTTTCTCTCTATCTATTGCTAAGGTTTTGCAAATGGGGTAGCAAGCTAAGTGGGCTTGATTGTGGGGAAAACTCCATAGTTACGCATGCTTGAGCCAGAGGCGATCTGGGATGGGTGACCTCCTGGGAAGTCCTGGTTACCCGGTGCAAGCCCCGGAAGTGATGATTGACGCTATGTGATTTATTTCACCAGTTTCAATACTTCTTCACCCCTGTGAGCATCACCCGATGCAATGAGTGCTAAGTGAACTATTCAAATCATGAGAAATTAGTCACTTACGACTATCTCTCATGGAAATGGTCATACGTGAATGACTTACTTAACGCAGTTGAATCCCAAATATCTAATATAATGCACTGCGTAAACCCCTATACTTAAATTCAAAAAGAGTGAAGGGATCTCTAATTGAATGGTTCATGAGGCACAATACTTGCTAAGGTTTTGCAAATGGGGTAGCAAGCTAAGTGGGCTTGATTGTGGGGAAAACTCCACAGTTAAGCGCGCTTGAGCGAGAGGCGATCTGGGATGGGTGACCTCCCGGGAAGTCCTGGTTACTGGGTGCAAGCCCCGGAAGTGATGATTGATGCTATGTCATTCATTTCACTAGTTTCAATCCCACTTCTTCACCCCTGTGAGCATCACCCGATGCAATGAGTGCTAAGTGAACTATTCAAAAATCATGAGAAATTAGTCAGTTACGACTATCTCTCATGGAAATGGTTATACGTGAATGACTTACTTAACGCAGTTGAATCCCAAAAATGATATCTAATATAATGCACTGCGTAAACCCCCATACTAAAATAATAATATTTTGAGAATTTCAATTTTTTATGCATTAAAAATTCGACGGATGAGATTAAGAGATGTCTTGATCCTCATCGACGGTCGAGATCATTTTGTCATGGATCACTCAAACTAGCCGTTGGGATTTTTCCTTTAAATAGGGTGCTAGGGGTCATTTGAGATCATATTGGATCTGAGTCTTGTGCTGAAGAAGCTCTCTTGTAAACTTTTTTGGTGCTAATAAAGAAAGACATTGGGGTCAAAAGCTTGCTGGTGTTACTCTTTTAAAATGTTGTGATTCATTTCATTCTTGCATATTTTATTTTTCAGCCGTTAATAATAGCTTAATGAAGAGTATTGTTGAGCATAGGTATCTTGTTCACATGCTAGGGTTTGAGTAGTATTAGGGTTTCTGATGTAATGGCAGGTATTTCCATTGTTTTTTGAGATCTAGTACTACTTTTTCTCTCTTATTTGACGGTTGAAGTGAGCTGTGCAGGAGACCCTTGAGGATCAGTGGGTGTTTGGGGAAGTTCTCGGCTGAACCAGCCAACTCCCATAAGCAATTTTTGCAGAGCCCAGCTGGTTTTGATCCTGGGTTAATCATTTAGTTTGTTTTATTATTTGCATGAGAGATTTCTAAAGCATTTCATTAGCAATCTGAAGTTTTCTAAAAACATTTTGGTGATAACTGACAAATCTGGCTTTGTAGAGCTATAATTTTTTTTTTTTTGGTTTGCAGGGTTTTACATTTAAATTTTTTGCATATATCTTCCGGGTTTTGTTTTCCATTTGCAGGTTGCAGGTCTGAAACAAAATTTTTGTGGAAAAATTAAGTTTTGCAGAGTTACTGTTTCGCTGCCCCAGGGGTTTTCAGATCTTAAAAAAAAAATTTCCTTGCATCGGTTTTAGTTTTTATCCTGCTTAGGGTTTCAGTTTTATTCTCAGAAGCCTGCATTACACCCAATCCCTGGCTTTAAAATTTTCCCACGTTGCCTTCAATATTTTTACATCAGCTCAGGATCTGTCCATGCGTTTCTTACACCTCACCACATGTGCACGCAACAAAATATCGCGTGGAAATCATATGCGTATGAGGTAAAGCGTTTAAAAGGAAAAAATCAAAGAGCGTGGGCATCAAAACGATTTCTGGGTGTGTGTGTGCTGCGTCCACCCGCCGCCAAACTCCATATCCAGCACGCTAACCTGCAAGGCATTCAAAACCACAATCGATTTGACATAGCCACACTCGATTTTTATTGTGCCAATCCCTCCTGCCACTGCGTTTTCTGCTGCTGCCCAAGCCTGCAAACACGTCGACTCCCTTAAGCCTGGAAATACACAGTAAATAAAAGAGCGTTTTTCATTACCCAGCCGGCGCGTGAACTGTTACGCGTGTGTTTTCCATTCGCCTGAAGTAAGTGCCTTTGGCTCCAGCGTGAGTCGTTTCTCTTTGTATCATTGCAGTTAGGATTAAGCCTTTGCGTGAAGGTTATTGTTGGTTCAAGTTTTCATTTTCAGGTGCTAACGCAAAGCCGATCCGTCATTTTCTATAGCGTAGGTTCAGGTTAAAGCCAAAATCGATTTCTGATTAAGCCCGTGGGATTTATGCATAGTTTGTTCGTAGATTTAATTTAGTTTCAAATTTAGATCAATTTCCTTTTTTCTTCGGTTGTTTAATTTAGTTTCATTTAGGTTTGATAAAATAAAAACAAAAACATATATTTTGTTTCATATATGTAGCGTATGTTTGGTTTCTTTAGATTTAACATTTTTTTAGTTTGATTTTAAAAGGGCAAAATTCATAAAAAAGGTTTTTTTTTTTTAGGATTTTAGCTTTTAGGGTTTTAGTTTTTTATTTTTTTATTTTTTTATTTTTTTTAGTTTTAGCTTTAAATAGATTTAATAAAATTTTTGTTATTTTTTATTTTGTTTAAAAAAATAAAAAATCATAATTTTTTTTTTATAAAAAAAATATATAAAAGGACTTTAAATTTTTTTTTAGGACCTTAGTCTTTAGATTAAACTTTTAAATTTTCTTTTAGTTTAGATTTTTCGCTTTAAAATTTTGTCGGAAAAGGCATAAAAGCACCGTGGAAATACTTTTGCCAGTTGAAGTCTTAGCTTGGGAATTTTATCACGTTCTATTTTTTCTTGCTGAGACTAAAGTTTTGATGTGGGATTAATGTTTATCTTTATGAGATTTGGCATGCTTGAATATAATATCTGGTTAATGTGCAAATTTACATGGTTATACCTTTCGGAGTTTATTTCTTTTTAAATTGCCAGATCATCGTTTAGAAGCATTGTGAAATTACTGGATATCTTGCATTTATTCGAAGTGATTTGATGATAAATGATTGTTGTGCACAGTTTACATTTCTGCAACATCTATTAAGTGATCGTTTTAGCATCAAACCCATAAGACAGTGGTCCATCAAATTAAACAAATCCATTTAGTGCTTTTCTCTTTCGTGTCTCCCAAACCAACTGGTTCACAGTTGGTCGTCCATCCCCTTTTAGGGTCTACCCCCCTTAGCCGCGGGAGACAGGCTTAAACGGAGAGATCGGGGATCAGAGTGACAGCCCCCGGTTTGAGCGTTGTCGTGACAATCTGTGCGACAACACACCCATATTTTCAGTAATACCCATTAATATTTTAATTTTCCTAAGTTTAGACTTAGGAACCTCATTAAAAATATTAATTATTTTAATAAAATAGAATCCGGGTGGAATTTCACCAAACGCTTTCTAGGTCTTGGATATCTCTTGTGTTCTAGCCCCTCCACAAAATTTCGGAGCTAGAGCACATCCGATGCTATCCAAAAATCAACATCCCCTCTTAGCGAGGAATGTGCTCTAGCAATACTTCCCAATAAAAGTATTACACTGATCCACGACATCGATCCTTTGTGCTGCTAATGCTCGTCCTGCTGCCCTTCATCCACTGCGTTGTTGCAATCTGTATTTCTTCCCATGACACTGCCACTGTCACTGTTGCATTTGTACTGCAGCTCCCTCTCAATATGCTGCATCATGCTGCCCATAACACTGCCACTACTAACTGCTGCACTGCAACTTAGTTGCTGAGAAGTAAGCAACTGAAAATCCACCCAAAATCTGACATGTTGGTTAGTCTGGATGTCCCTTGACGCTGAAGCTACCTCTGCTGCTAATCTGTGTTGACCCTCTGATGTTACTGCATTGCTGCTGTATCTGCTTTGTGCCTTCTGCACTATTGCAATACTCCACTACGCTGCTTCAGAGTTTGGCACTCTAGCTCTGCCACTATTGCTCCATCATCCCTCGCACCAACTAACTCCCGTCATTCTGCTACTCTCATTAAGAGCTCACATAGCCATATGTGATCCAAGATTTTGGGAACCTTAACGATCCTGCCCTCCATGTAGTCCTCCCGACTACAGCTCAATATCGCCCCACCTCTTCTCTAGAGGTGCACGAGCACTCATCGCGCAATCATCATTGTCCTCTTTGTCAGCTTGCGTTGGAGCAGCCTTTGAGTCAGTTTTCTCTTCCTTGCCCTTCTTCCGAGGGCACTGCACGGCGAAATGACCCATTTCTCCACATCTGAAGCATTTGACTTTGGATATGTCCTTCTTCTTCTATTTCTGTTGACCTTGATGTCTCACTGATGCGAGAGCTGCATACTCTGCTTCCTCCTTGACTCTGATCCCTTTGCTGCTGCTTCTCGCCTTGGTCAATCATCTGATCTCTTCCTGTTGAAGAGTTGTCCACATCTCCTCCCACCTAGGAAGAGAAGCCCTGCCTAAGATGCTTTGGACAAAGGTTTCCCAGCCTTTAGTGACTGCATTCAAGGCAGTCTTGACCATAAATTCAGGATCTGGTGTAGACCCTACGGAAGTTAGCTGGTCACGGACCCTTTGCAACCTGAGAAGGAAGGGATCGATTTCTTCTCCCTTCTGCATCTGAAACTGTCTCCGCTGACTCTCAAGCAACATCTTCCGCGGAATGAAAGTTCCCTCGTACAATGTGGTCGAGGCCTCCCACATCCTCCCTTGCTATGTCCTTCTCAACAATATGTGGGATCACATGATCCTTGACCCCGTCCAATATATGCACTTTGTTTTTGCCTGAGCCTCCTCGTACTTCTTGAGACGATCAACATCAACCAGAACAACAACCGTCCTCAAGGCATAATCCTTGATGCGATTTTTATCCAAAACTGCTAGGATCCTGGCCTTCTAGATGATGAAGTTGGATGCTCCATCCAACTTGTCCTGATCCCTCAGTCAGTTAATGGCCATCTCTTCTCAAATGAATGTCGAACTGGTTGTATTCTCCCTCTTTCGTTGCTTCCCCAACAAAACTCGGATCTGGATTTCTTTGACGCTAGAAATTCTCTAAGGAACAAGCTCCCTCTAAATTTCGGTTTACTTCACGGAAATCCTTCTGCCAACCACTGTCAAACCACCCGTCTCTAATCTCTCTTTGCTGCTGCTCAACACGGGATCTAGGTTTCTTGGCAAGAAATCTTATGAGGAACTGATCCCCTCTACTTTGCTTCTGCTCCACTAGGTATTGTTCTGCACCAACAGAATCAACACCCCACCAACAACTCTAGATGAAATCTGCGCTACACCTCTAGCCACGACAACTGGAAAAATGAGACTCAACAGTCTCTGCGCTGGCCGAGTAAACATTGCACTGCCCTCTACAGCAACAACATCACCCAAACAGGTTGGCGTAGGCTTTGTGTGAGCCTCCCTTGGTGACTGCGTCACCCCTCCTCTGCTCTCTCTGCCAAAAACTGCGCTGTCTCTTCGAATAACTGTCTTCACACATATTTTTCTCATTCCTTTCACTGATGGCTCCAGTGCTCCTTGATTTGCAATCGCTTTGATACCATGTGAAAATTTTTGAATTTAACAAACCATGAATCCTACTGCAGTAAACTAATTTGCATTACCTACTTGTGTTCTTCATTTAACAAGTTATTTTCAGAAATATTCAGAAAATATTAATGCAAATACATTGTAGCCTACACCAATAAACAGATCAAGTACTAAAAAATAAATGAGACAACCACACAAAGGACACACTTATTTTTGGACTAAATGTCCCTGGAAAAACCCAGTGTGTGAAACTCAGTGCAACAGATATGCAGGTTTTATTACTAAGAAAATTTATGAATACAAATAGGGTGCCAAATCCACCTCACCCAAGAGAGAATAAACCCGACAGAAGTACCTCTATTAGGATATAGATATTTTGGCGAATCCAACAACTGGATGAACAAACCCCATAGGTGACTGCGTTGTGCCCAGTACTGTGCAACAATGGTTGCTCCCAGCTCTATGCTGGAATTGCGTCACCTCCTCTAGGAGTTGCTTCACCCTCCCAGTGAGCCTTCTCGACTCAAAAATCAATTTGTTGAACTACTGCCCGATCTGCTTCACAGAAACCTCAGCGCTGCCTCTAAGTTACTGCGTCAGCCCTCCAGCCTCTGCGTCACCCATTCTGGAGTTGCGTTGTCTCTCCCTGGTGTTGCTCTACCTCTCTACTATGTATTCTCATCCTTGGACGGAAGTCCCTCTGCCAAACTTCCCTCTCTGCACTAGAAGCTCACTCTGAAATCCTCAGCAAACCATGCCCCAGAATTTCGGATTAGCTCAAGTGTTGCTCTCCTTGTGTGTCTTCCCCAACTGCCCCCAAGGCTTCCTCTATACTTTTCCTGTTGAAAAATCAACGACCGTGATCTAATCTCTAATCAACTGCGAAGATTAAATTAGATTTGATCCTCGTCTCTTAGAAGCTTCTCACCCATATTTTCATCAATACCCATTAATATTTTAATTTTCCTAAGTTTAGACTTAGGAACCCCATTAAAAATATTAACTATTTTAATAAAATACAATCTAGGTGGAATTCCACCAAACGAATTCTGGGTCTTGGAGATCTCATGCGTTTTGGCCCCTCCACAAAATTTCGGAGCTAGAGCACGTCTGATGCTACCCAAAATCAACATATTCATCCTCAACGTTTGCATATAAATACATGATGCCTCCTCATTCTGGACACTTCACTCACTCACATCTTCTCTCTCCTTCATTGATTGGGTACAAAATTCAGAGGCTGCTCTCCACATGTGCGAAGGAAAGGAAGGGTTTTCTGTTCTAGCCATTGACCACAGTTGACCGAAATTGCACACATTGTTTTGACTTGCGTTGACCAAGCCTTGCCTTGTTTTGGTGTGGTTTTGGGTGGAGGATTTCTATTTGAGCAGGCCGCAGTTTTGGGCATGAAATTCGAGGTAGCTTTGACTCATGTCTGACCAGTGTTAACTATGTTAGGGCTGACTGCAGCATTGACCTTTGTTGACTGGAATTTTTCAAACTGTTTTTGGGCTAATTAGACTTCTTGTTGGAGGTCGAAGTTGACTGGGTTTGACCGAGCTGAAATGAGGAAGAATTCTCCCTTGTTGACCAACTTTGACTTTCTGGTTAGGCCTTTATATTTTTGTTGTTTGACTGATCAGATTTTCACTGTAATTGGACAAGTGAATATTACACATTGTACTCTCTCTCTGTTGAACGTTTGAAGAATTATAAGAAGAACTGATCAAGGGTTTCCCCACATTGGGGTTTGTCCCTGGCTGGTGCCATATCTTGTGTCCTCTTGTCTTGGCTAGTCTTCTACTGTTATTGTTTATGTTCTGTCTGCATTTTACTATCATGTTGATGTGATTGCTAAACTGGATATTGATATTGGGCTAATAAATAAATTGAAGTAAAATTGCTCTAAGCATAAAACATACCATTATTATCGTAAAATTAACAACGCCAACTGGAACTCCCATAAGGAATGTATGTGCTCAATCACTGGATCGACTACCTCATCAATGCCATAGCCATCCTGCATGTCTGATATTGGATAGGAAGCCCAACCTGGATCTCAATGCCAGTACCCCCGGTGTCTAAGAGCTCCCACTTAGCTTCACTCTGGACTACGCCCATCTCCATGAGTCTAGCCCACTCCAACAGGTACCAACTCTAAATTTCTTGCCATCCAACCCCAAGGGCAAGATCGAATGTACGTGTACTCGCATGCACAACAACCCCAACATGTGAATGTTGCACGTTGTGCAACTTAAGTTGTCTCGACTCTCATCATGCTGTCTTGGTCAACACATGAAATTTGACTAGGTAGCCCTGCCTCTCTCTCTCCAATGAACAAAGATAACCTAATAGTGCTGCCAGCCCCATCTATTTGTGTTTGAAGAGGGTTGCTCTGACGCTCCAATGTGCACTATAGCTGTACCATTAGGGAATCTAACCGTTCCCCAACGTGAGTCACTTTGGTAGCTGACTCAGCACAAACCGCTCTCATGCCTTCCATCTCCTCGTTTTGCTATAGAACGGCCTCTAGCACTGACGTGGCCTTCCAATTCAATGCTAGAATGTTAGCCTAAAATTGATGAAACTGATGTGGGCGACCATCATCTAATAGCACTGTATCTCCTGACACCTCACCAATGGTGGATACGTCTCCTGGCACCTCACCCATCTACTGCTCATTGCTATCACCCAAAAACTCAGACACAACCCTGAACACCTCATCAATGGATTCCTCAACAACGGATGGCACCACTGGCGTATGCTCTTTGCTCCCTGCTAAGGTGTCAGCGGAAGCTATTGAAGGAATCTCCAACAATGGTGACTCTTGTGTCACACCAGGTAGATCTAGATGCTCTTCATAGTCCTGTGTGCCCTGATTTTGTCGACTCTCCCCACATGGTATAAATGGCTGCAACCCCACGGCCTGCGCACCTCTAGTGTCTCTGTTGTAAGGATGAGGATGGATCAAGTCTATTACCTTCCTCAACTGGGCCAACCTCTCATCATTCCAACAGATTCCATCCTAGAAATCCGGCATAATGAATCTCCTTTGAGCCATGGGTTTGTCTACGGTTTCACCCGTCATTGTGCATACATGCCTAATTCTTCCATGATCTTGTTGGCTACCCACAGTTGGGCCAAGATCAAGGCTTTGATACCACTGTAATATTCCTAATGGAAGTATTAAGTGATAACATTAATGAAATCATAAACATGTAATAAAAATTATACACACATGCAGAAATACCAGATTGCACCAGAAATAACACACAAAACGTTGAGACTTTTGATTATATTAATCAGATGGAGTACAATGAGTAGGAATAAGAGAACTAGGATTGCTACAACAAGCAAGGAAAGGTCCCAAATGAATATGATGGTACCCAAATGCTGGAAATGGCTCTACTACCAAATTTGCGTCCACCCAAAAAACTGTTGTTTTCACTGGAAAGGAACCGCTAATTTACCCCTCCAAATTGCTCCGAAAATTCTGAGAAATTAGCTACAGACACTACTCCACTAGCTCAACAGAACCCAGAAATATCTCGCGAACCCAAGTGGTGGAAATGGTCCCAGAATAAATTTATTCGTCCAACAATTTATGCTAATAACTGTTGAATGCAACTAGGAATTCTGCCCTTAGGATTGCTCAAAAAATTATGCAAAATTAATCCTACCTCCTCCCATAAAACCCTCAAAACGCAAAAAGAGTTGGGCCCAGTTCCACCCTCCGAAATTACCCCAATTATAGCGTACTCTTCCTCCAACTGGGTAATTTGAACAACCTGGAAATACTACTATCAATGCCCTCTAAAATGCTGAAAAACCACCCTAACAAATCTCTTTATGGCCTCTGGAAAAATCAGCCCCAAACTCCTGGCCAAGCCTCCTCAAAGAACAACCTCTACAAATGATTGTGCAGGCCTTGGTCCAATAACTTTTGCGCATGCCCAGGGAAGATAAAAATTTGGCCTAAGGAATAGCCACTCAATCTGCTAGTCAATTCCCTACAAAAATGCTGCTAAACCCCAAGAGAGTGTGCCCCTAAATTCCCAGAACCAACTCTAATCCGTAGCTCACCTCCCACGAGAGTGTATGGTCCAATTTTGCGCCTTGTTTGTTCTTGAATAGCTCGAATCTCCTTGAAGAATCCCCCTTGGAACCGCCCCATGATAAAGAAAAGGCTCCTCTAGGGTGGCACTCGAAGTCCACCAAAGGAGTTGGGATTTCCCCTCAAAAACCTCATGTACTGAACAACAAAATGTTGACTTGGCTCAACAACTCAAGCAAACAATGGTATAAATTTCAGATTGAAAAAATATCCCAAATGATGGCCCCTCCTCTTCTGTTTATGCTCGTCGCCCTCTTCTTTTCCTCGTGGGCCCCATTCTCCTCTAGTATACCTTCCTTCTCCTTCTCTCTCCACAAGTGTGTTTTCCTAAGGGAGTACAAATTCTTTTTGTGTGTGGTCCCCACAACCCACCAATAATTTGATTTTCTCCCTCTCCTAAGTCAAATTACCCAAAATTGTCAAAATGTTTAATATTTCCTAAGCGGCTTAGGAAAATTGAGGATATTACAACCAATGTAGATCCATCCCAAAGCCTCCAATCCTATTCGAGAGGAAAATCCCTAAGAATGAAGACTAAAGGACCAGGCGTAAGCAAATAATAATCCTAGGATACCATAATATATAGTCATCACGTAGCCTATAAATATTTTGATTCACATTTCTTTAGACTTTCAATGGTGTTGCCATGAAAAGTAGTATAATACCTCTCCAATAGGTAACATGACCTATCACTCACATCTCTTTGGACTTTCAATGGTGTTTCCATGTAAAATAGTATAGTACCTCTTCAATAAGTACCATGACCTAAAGTGGATTTTATGTTTTTTATTATTGCGTCAAGAGGAGCTCTCCATCCTAGTATGGAAGAGATGTTACAATGTCTTGTCCTATCTTGTCCTATTATGTTATGTAAATGTTTTGACTTTGTCAAATTACATAAAAATAAAATATAAAATATAAAATAAAATTAATAATCATAACTATTAATTAAGACATTTTGACTCGGTCAAATTACATGCAAATAAAAATGAATTAAAAAATAAAATAAAATTAATAATTATAATTAATAATTAAATCAGCCTAGAGCCATCTTAACTTTGGATCTACCTAGAACCAAGATGTATTGAATCTATTGAGGTGCAAACCTCTTTTAGAGTGAAAAAAGATTTGATCACTCACAATACTTTATAAATTTGAAGTTAAGATCCAAACTGGTTTAGCTATTAATTAAATCACATGAATTTAAGTTGTTTTTATTTTTAGCTAATGGTTGTTAAAATTGAAAACTAGGACTAAATTCCACTCTGGTTCAACTCATTTGATGGAGATGATGATTGCATTAAATTCTTCTTTTCGAGAGGACCAAAATTGACCTAAAGATCATCAAATTGGGATAAGGAGAAAAGTGTTTTTGAATTTATAAAGCACCAATGGGTAACTCATCAAGGTTGGCTTGGGTTTAACTAACCAAGTTAAAACCCTCTCCATCTCCTATAAAAGGAAGGGTCCTCCAACCTCATTAGACACATCTAACAACATTCATTTCAAGTGAAATTCATCTTTGAGATAGTCGAGGAAAGAAGGTCGAATTACAACAGGGAGGAAGCAGCATTTCAAGGGAGCTTTGTGTAACATTTGGGCTCATTATGTTTGGGTATTTCTCTCCTTCAACAAGCCACAACCCTAGCTGTGTGCTTTGGGAGGGTCGCAAGCCTTGGCATCCTTAGACAGGGGGTCGAAAGGCTGGTAGAAGGCCGTAGAACTTGATCTCTTGAACAGGAAGTTGTATCATTGCCTATCCAGTAGCTAGTCAGAGATGAGGTGTTAGAAGGAAGTTCATTGTGTGTTTAAGGAAGACTGCAGTCAAGAAGGAGGCCTGGAAGGTCTACCAGGAACCCTAACCAGTGACCATACATATACCAGCCCTTGAGATTTATACATGTATAGATCAGCTTGAAAGAGGTAGTCGCAGCCAAAGAAAGGGTTCCAATTGCAATGAACGAAGGATGCGGCAGTCTGCCATCAAACCCTCACTAGGACTCCAGAACGCAGAAGTTTCATCATCTGTATTTACCTTTTAAGAATTGCACTTTTTGAAACAACTATGTATCTAAGTGCAGTGTCATAGGATCTTCTCATTGGAAAGTCATTTTGACCTTAACAATATTGTACTCTCCCTCTGTTGAACATTTGATATTGATAATAGAAGAATTGATCAAGGGTTTTCCCCATCTTGAGGTTTTTCCCGCCATATCCTTGTGTACTCCTGTCTTGGCTTGTCTTTTTCATATATCATTTATGTTCATTCTTCTGTTACTGTCAATGTGATAATGATTCATGAGATTGCTAATGAAAATGAAATGGACTAACAAATGGGCTCATATGGAATTTTGAAATGAATGTCCGAAGTAAAGAACATGTTAACCAAACTTTAACATGGTATCAGAGCTCAAGTGAAGACAAGCCCAAGTTGGAGTAAAGGAGAAAGACAATACTGTGGAAGAGAGGAGAGAAAACTTGTTTCGTTCTGCAACAATCTTGGTCAAAACCAATTTAGTGTAAGGTCTTGGCTCTCTGTAATCCTTAACGAAAGAACATAGGTGCAATTTTGTAACGATTTGTGGTGTTTAAAAGTCAAATATATTGTCCTAAATCTCTACGAATAGTCATCCATAAGCAACAAAATGTTACAGTCCAAGTTTGAGGGTGACTCAAATCTGAAGTGTATAAGTTATTCAGTCGACATGGGTCTATTCATGAATGACTATACACTACGGTTAATCATCCTGAAGTATGTATCTGAGTAAAATTGCAGTCTCTGTGGGAATAGAGAACTAAATTGAAAAATATTTGAACCTTAGTCACCCTACAGAAGCATCAACGCAAAAACTTCAAGTGTTAAGGTTCGACATTTGTGTGTTCTTCAGATCTAAGCAAAATCCGCAATCACGTTTAGGAGAATAGGTCGAGAAGGAGAATGTCATGGATCTATGATTTATATCAATATGAAGCCAATGTTGGGTGACATTGAGTTATGCCGAGTATTTTCTTTAAGTAAGTATCAGTAAGAAAAGAAGAAAAGATGGAACTTGCAACGCTATCAGATCAAGTACCAATTCTGGTTAAGGAGTGTTTGGAAGAGCCCAGTACAAAGATCAATGTTTTGCTTCAAAGCATGCATTTCGTAGATGGCCTGAAGAACATGTCGGCACTCGCGATTTAGATCAAATGTGAAGGAGATCAGAGGAGGAGGGTCCCTCCTCTTCTGTGGGCAGTAAAACTAAACAAGTGCCTCCAGGGAGCAAGTGTTATGATGCCTTGGGCCAATTGCTGATATCCCTTCTATGTTGGAGGAACAATAAACCCATATTATGGAAGTACATTTTGAGCAGACTACGGGATCTCGTCTTATGCCCCCTGTTCTTATTCTTGCCTTGCTGACTTCCAAGTATTATCTTGTATTTTTCCTTCTTCTCAATTTCAACGGTGAATTCAAAAATTAATAGTAACAGTATGAAATCCAGCTTGTGAAAATTCCTACATTGAAGGAACCCCTACTGCAGCAAATTTGAATCTAATTCACCTTCTTGATTTTTAAATTACATTCATCAAGTTATTCTTCTGAATACTAAAGCAAATTACTTCTTCAGCCTACACTTATTAAATATTTGATCTCATGAAATAGAAAACAGAGCAAAGAACAAGATACATAGGACACACTTATTTTTGGACACAATAGTCCCACGAAAAACCCAATACGGGAAAACCGGTGCTGCAGTTTTGAGGGTTTATTATTATGCAAGAGAAATATCTGAATACAAATCTAGGATACTCATCTAGAAATCCTTTACAAAGAAAATATTGGCAAAAAATCTGAGTGAGTTTTACCTCACTTCACCCAACAAAATTCTTGTTGATCCGACAACAAGACTAGCTACCCCCAACTACTTCTACGCTGGCCCTGCGTCAGCCTTTCAGGCTCTACGTCAGCTCTTTTGCCCTCTGTGTCAACTATCCCGGTCATTCACCAGTTCCAGGCAGTTCCGTCTTTGCCGACCCTTCTGGCTCTGCGACTCTTCTGGCTCTGTGACAGGCAAATTTTCCCTCTTTGCCAACCCTTCTGGCTCTACGTCAAGGCTGAGTGGGCCCAAACTGACCCAGCATCAGCTCTCCCAGTTACTGTGCCGCCTCCACAAGCTATCTCCACCTCTTTGTCAGTATTCTCCGGAAATTCCTGCTCCCAGATTCTCTCTACCCTTCTGTTGTTGAATGATCACCTAGTTGTTGTTGAATGATCAGCTTCCTAGCCCCAGAAATCAAACTCCTGATCAATTCGTTCTCTCCGTCTGTGTTTCCAAATGAACCCCAAGCCTCCATCTTATAATTTTCCTATTAAGTCTTCAACGATTAAGCTTAAGTCTCTAATCAACAGCTAAGATTAAAACATGACTTGATCCGCCTTTTAGATCATTCTCACCCATTTATTGATTAATACCCATTAATATTTTAATTTCCCTAAGTTTAGACTTAGGAACTCTATTAAAAATATTAATGATTTTAATCAAATACAATCTGGGTGGAATTTCACCAAGCGGTTTATGGGTTCTTTATAACTCATGTGCCTTAGCCTCTCCACTAATTTTCAAGGCTAGAGCATTTCCGATGCTACCAAAAACTAACACTCCCTCTTAGCGAGGAAAGTGCTCTAGCAACAATGTCCACCTGCATGCTGCTCTGTTTTTGAAGCACCTTCTTTCTGCATTGTTGTTGTGACCAACACTATGTTGATGTTGTGACTGTACTGTTGCCCATGACACTGCCACTACCACTACTGCATCTGTAGTACAACTCCCTCTCAAACGCTGCATCTACTATGCTACTAGCACTGCCACTACTAACACTATATGTGTACTGCAACTCATTTGCTGAGAGAAGCAACTGAAAAACATCCAAAATTAACTGAACTTAACTATTTTCAACATAATACAATGAATGTTGGAATCTGACTACTAATGACCCTCTGAATCTTCTGCGCTGCTACTGACTTTTGCACTATGCCATTTGCACTACTGCCAACCTTGCTCTGTGTTGATCAGTCTCTGGTCCCAAGATACGGTATTTGTCCTCCAAACAATCCACTACATCATCTGACACTAAGTCCATCTCACTACTAGTGAATCTTTGGCTCCCGTAGCAAGGAATTGATCCAAGAGGTGGAATCCTCAAGGATTCTGCCCACATATAGTCCTCCTGACTACAACTCAATATTGCCCCATCTCTCTCCTAGATATGCGTGGGCACTCGTGGCAAAATCTTCTTTGTTTATATTCATGGTTGCAACCTTTAGATCATGCTTCTTGTCCTTATCCTTTTGCTTCAAAGGACACTGAGATGCAAGGTGACCCATCTCGCCACATCTAAAACATTTCACCTTCGAAATGTCCTTCTGCTTTTGTTTCTGCTGTCCCTTCGATGCTAAAGTTGCATTTTCCTCCTCCTCCTTCGTCTTTGTGCCACTCCCACTGCTCCCATTTAGGTTGAATTTCACTAGGTCCCTCCTTAAATCCTTCTGTTGAAGAGCTGCCCACATCTCCTCCCATGAAAGTAGTTTTCCCCTTCCCATTATGCGTGGACGAAAACTTGCCATTCATCCGAGACTCCATTTAGGGCTATCCTCACCATCGCAGTTGGTTGAGGAGTGGACCCCACTACAGCAAGCTGGTTTCTGGTATCCTGAAGATGTTGAAGATAGGAGTTGACTCCTTCTCCCTTTTGCATCAAAGTCCACTACAACTTCTGCTCTAAGTACATCTTTCGTTGTTCGGAAGAGCCTTCATATAGAGAAGACAAGGCTTCCGACATCTCTCGGGCTGTATCCTTTCCCTGCAAGTGTGAGACCACATGATCTTGAACTCCATCGGAATGAGCCTCTTTGCCTTCCCCTGCTCGGCCTTGTACTTCTTCCTTTGATCATTGTCTGCAGGAACAGCTAAAACACTTTTGACGCAAGCCTTGAGATCATATTCCTCCAGAACATCTAAGATTTTGATCTTCCATATGACATAATTGGAGGCACCTTCCAACCTCTGCTGATCTCTGATCCCATGCGATGTCATCTCACCCAACTGTAGAACTGACTCCTCTACTCACTGCTTAGCACTACTCAACTACTCAACAAGTGAGAAATTCAAACATTCTGGCGGAAAGTTCTTTGAGGAGAAAATTCCCCTTCTACGTATCTTCGTTCTTTTCTGGTGGATTTCTTCCCCGAAAGAAACTGTGCCCTTCGAGAACTGTGTTGAGGCTCTGCATCACTCCCTCTGCCTCTGTAAACTCACGAAATGGAAATCGTACCTCTCTGTCATCTCACTCAGAGGGAGATTTCCTTGGATATGCTTCCCGGCAAGGACTGCACAATCCCTTCAAGGGGATTCAAATTGCTGCCAAGTGTAGCTTCCAGCCTCACTGCTCAGCACTGGATCTGCTCTTCCTGTTTCAAAATCAATGGTCTGATGCCATGTGAAAATTCCTACACTGAAGGAACCCCTACTGCAGCAAATCTGAATCTACTTCACCTACTTGATTTTTAAATTACATTCATCAAGTTATTCTTTTGAATATTGAAGAAAATTACTTCTGCAACCTACACTAATCAAATATTTGATGTCATGAAACAGAAAACAGATAAAAGAACAAGATACATAGGACACACTTATTTTTGGACATAATAGCCCCCAAAAAAACCCAATGTGGGTAAACCGGTGTAGCAGTTTTGAGGGTTTATTATTATGCAGGAGAAATATCTGAATATAAATCTTGGATGCTCATCTAACAATCCTTTACAGAGAAAATACTAGCGGAAATCTGAGTGAGTTTTACCTCACTTCCCCTTGCAAAATTTTGGTTGATCCGGCAACAAGACCAACTAACCCTGGCTACTTCTGTGCTGGCCCTGCGTAGGCTCTGCGTCATCCCTGCGTCAACTCTTCTGCCCTTTCTATCAGCTATCACAATTGTTCCGGCTGTTCCGGCTTCTGCGTGACAGGCAACTTTCCCCTCTACGCTGACCCTTCTGGCTCTGCGTCAAGGCTGCTTGGGCCCAGACTGGCCCAGTCAGTGTTGCAGGAATCGTCCCCCCCACAAGGATCCAAAGGCAGATCTGCGTCCTGTATGGATCCGCCGCTGATCCTTCGGTGGAACCATGGATCGGAAAATCGGATCCGTGATTCCTCCTTTTTTTGGTGGTTCCTGCAAAATTTGATAAGTGGGGGCCTGATCCATGGCTCCTACTGCCTGATCCACAATTCCTATTTCCTGATCCGCGGATCTGGAAAGGATCAAGTGTAGATTTGTGGAGGTTCGAGCGTGTGTCCGCTGCAGATCGCGAGTGGATCCGAGAGAAGGTGGACGGTTCCGCGGGGCTTTTTTTGTTTTCAGAAATTCCAAACTGTTATGTGAGGAACTATACTTTCCAAATACTCTTAAGGTTCCCCTTGATGCTCCCTAGATGCTTCCTAGATGCTTCCTAATGGTAATGTTAAATTCATTTCCATCATTTTACTTAAATTTTTAACATTACCATGAAATGACTCAGCATGTTTGAGAATGGTTCCAACCTCATCAAACTTCATATGGAGAAAATAGAATTTCATATCCCATTCAAAATTCAGCAAACTTAACAGTTTTCAGGATCAATGGGATTGTGGCATTTCATTGGATTATATCATGTATGAGGGCATGTGATTGGCATTTAAATTTTAATCAAGAGCAACAAGCCCTATATGTACCCCAGTGTTGGTGTTATTGATTGTTGAACTCCTTTGTCATGGCCTTAGCAATTATGTACTCTTCACTCAAGTCAAAATCATTGATCAGGCACGTTAAGCTTTCTCTACCGTATTGTAAGGCTTGGATTAAGCTATTTGATCAAAATTAGGCAATGTGACTAAAATCCCTATGGAATTGAAGTAGATGCAAATGTTAGACAAGAGAAGAGGAATCTAGATTGTAGATGGTTGATGCTGGAATAATTAATCATTGATGTACAATGGATGCCATATCTATCTCGATTTATGTAAAAATATGCATGTTTTCATGTCTTCTACAACTAATTTCATATTTTGGATGTTTTTTTAATATCAATGCAAAAAAATATATAAAAAATATGTATATAGTAGACGCTTCCGAGACGCTTCGCTTCCTAGATTTTTGGAAAATGATGCTTCTGTGTCCCCACTTCCAAAAAAGTCCCCGCTTTGTGCAACATTGAGCCCAGCGTCAGCTCTCCCGGCTACCGTGTTGCCTCCACAAGTTCTCTCGGCCTCTTTATCAGTGTTCTCTCGAAAGTCCTCTCAGATTCTCTCTGCCCCTCTGCTGCTGAATGATCACCTAGTTCGAATTTCTTAGCTTCCTAGCCCCAAAAATCAAACTCCTGATCAACTCGTTCTCTCCGTGTCTGTTTCCAAATGAACCCGAAGCCTCCATCTTATACTTTTCATGTTGAGTCTTCAACGGCCGAGATTAAATCTCTAATCAACGGCTAAGATTAAAACATGACTTGATCCGCAGATCATTCTCACCTATATTTTGATTAATACCCATTAATATTTTAATTTCCCTTAGTTTAGACTTAGGAACTCCATTAAAAATATTAATTATTTTAATAAAATACAATTCTGGTGGAATTTCACCAAACGGTTTCTAGGTTCTTTAGAACTCATGTGCCTTAGCCTCTCCACCAATTTTCAAGGCTAGAGCACTTCCAATGCTACCAAAAACTAACACAGCTACCCAGCATATCAAAGGCCTTGTGTGTGCAGCTGAATTGAATTTATAGGTTTTTAATCGGTAGACAGGACCCTTTTGTTAATAGGCCTTAGCATGGCCTTTGTTTGATATTTTCTGTTATGTATGCGACTCTCTTTTCAAATAAAAATGTGATAGAAACTACAGGCTGCCAACTCCGTTGTCTAACTGGTGAAAGGCCAGCTGCTTATATAGATAGTGCAGAAAGGCCCAATGATATACATGCCAATCTGTATCCTATGCCATTGCGAGGGAGGTTGATGACAAGAAATTAGAGGCTGGACAGAAGGTTCGTTAAATGAAGTCCTATGAAGTTGGTGGGTCAATTTAGTAGCCTTCATCAGAAAATCGTTTCCCTCCCCCCATCCTCAGACTTTTACTCTGACAGAAAATAAAATTACATATTCGAGCCTTTCAGGTCAGCGCCATGGAGGGTGTAATAAAACAAAAATAACCTGAGACATATGAGGATCATTATTTGAACTTTGAAGGCAGAGAATAAGATGCTCAAGGATTAGAATCAACGATTATCTACTAACACTGTGGGATCATTAGTTGTTATGGATCTAGTGATCAGTGGCAAATCTATGTTCTGGATAATTATCCTTTTTACAGCTCTCTTGTTGATTCACTTTCTTGTTTTTGTCCATAAGTTTGTTCATAGTGATACCAAGGCACTTCTTTAGATGATTCACAAGGTATTAAGTGTTTTTATCTTCAAAGGAGCTACTGTGTCTTGTTTGAAGCATAGACTTGATATACAATAAAATGAAGATGGGAAGTGCACCATTTTGTCTGTTTCCATTAGGTAGTGTCTGCCATCCAAGGGAAGCTACAGGTCTGGGAGGATGATTTATCAAAATTTGATAAAGGCAGTGAAATTTCTCACTATCCTTTGCAAAAAGAATCTTCAATCTAGCAACTGTTCAGCACCAGTAATAGTAAAGGCCATCAATGTACTCATGAAGGAATAACATTTTAGTAATGCTTATGGATAGTGAGACAGTACGCATGCATACCCTTATGTGGTCTATTATCAGTAAATCAAAGACCTTACTAACAATGAATTTTGCGATCAAGTGAAACAGTGGCATTGATGATGAAGAAGGGAGTGACCTAGTCAAGTGTGACCTGTGATTGAACTTGGATTATATCGTTGTGATCTTACTGACATCAATCTAGTAACATGAAGCATAGTTGTCATAACAACTTGGTAAAGATTGCGATGAACTTGTAGCAATAGAGAGATAGCATAATAATTCAAGGCCAGAATTTCAATTAACCTGAATCTCTTAAGAAGGAATAATCTTCCAGGAAGTATCATACTATTAAGACCTAGAGCTATTAGTCCAAGATAGAACTGTGTAAAGATTCTTGGTTACCTCTACTATGTGTAGCTCTATCAAGTGTATGATATCAACATCATTTATGCTCTCCTTCCAGTCCAGCATTATGAACAATTTCGTTACAATCCTGTAGCTATGGTCTTGTTCACAATCAATGCTGTGAACAAGACAAATGTGAAATTGGATAGCTTATCTTTTGGAGGGTTTCCTATTAAGAAGAAGCTACAGTGATCTGCCAAAACAGAAATTGCAGCACAGCTCTCCTGAAATCATAGCCTCATGGTAAGTCTCATCTCTCATATGGGAAGATCATCTGAAGATCACCTTAAGAGGGACTTATAAAGTCCCTGGATTAAAATCAGATGGTTACTTTCTCAATATTCAAAGGAGCTATACAACTATTGATGTTGCCTCTCATTTGTAAATTATATGTCTTGATTCAAAGACAATTTATGGACAACTGCTCATTAAATTAAGATGATCCGTAGTTCATCACAGAAAGTTGCTAGGCTGATGGTATGGTAGATGGTAAAAGCACATCTAAGTAAGGTCCACCTTTATATCTACAAAGTAGATGGATCTCATGATGAGAATGCTGCCAGGTGGACACTTTGCACTTTGGAAAGACAAGCTTAGGCTTGTGATCTCCCTGAGCAAGAGAGATTAATCTATATGTTTATTAAAATGCTGTGTATTATGAGGCTTCCATTGATGATCCAGTCAGCAATATCTAGATCTAGTCTTGATTTTCAGAAAGCAGCCTGGTTCTATTCCCTATATGAAGGGATCTTTAATTAAGTTGGGCATTGAGGTCTGGGAGCTCCTGGAGGCTTGGGGTACTTATTGAGCTATGACCAACCATAGGGTGGGTGGTTCACCTTCCCCTACAACTGATAACACGTGTGTAGAATGAGTGGTTCACCTTCCCTTACTATTGATGACATATGCATAGGATGAGTGGTTCACCTTCTCCTATGACATATGAGCAAGATGAGTGGTTCACCTTCTCCCGCAGATACCCCAGTGAGAGATGCATTGAAGCATCTGCTTGTGGACATGTTGGTGGGACGTGGTTCATCCTTTCCCCATATCTAGGATGCTCATTCCCTACGATCGATGGTTCACATGTCAGTGGGACATGATTATCCTTTCCCCACCGAGTAGGATCTCTCCTATGATTGATTGGTTGGCATGCATGTAGGACATGGTTCATTCTTTCCCTACTCTCGGTGGTTTGCATGAGTGTAGGATGTGGTTTATCCTTTCCCTACATGTGGTTTGTAGGATGTGGTTTCTCCTTTCCCTACATACGATTGTGACATGTGTTTGTAGGATGTGGTTTCTCCTTTCCCTACATGTGGTTGTGAGAAAAATGTGATATATTCTTTCCCTGTTGTTGTTTTAGTATCATCCTACCCATGTTGTCTGGGACACATGGGAAGTACCACTTAGCTGGTTAATGAGTTAGGAAAACTTAAAAGTGGTTTGGGACCATAGCACTACCGATGGAAGCATCGTGTATGGCCGTACTCCCTATGTCTAGCATGAATGATGTTCAACAAATTTGATCACTCGGGATCAAGTCTGATTGCGGTTTTACATCTGCTTATGTAGACTAACCTTAGTCAGTGGAGAGTGGCAAGGTCTCGTGACTCACTCTCGATCAATTTTTTTTCATTATCTATATCAATGTTCAACAAAGCTGAGATGAGATGTTCAGAGATGGTTCATGACGGTAGGATGGCATGGATGGATTGGCAAGTGGAATTCTCCCTAGTTGAGAGGGAGTGTTAAAATTGGCAACTAGGGCCAAATTACACTTTGTGTCAACTTATTTGATGGAGATAATGATTTCATTAAATTCCTCTTTTCGAGAGGACCAAAATCGACCTAAAGATCATCAAATTTGGATAAGGAGAAATGTGTTTTTGAATTTATGAAACACCCATGGGTAACTCATCAAGGTCGGCTTGGGGTTAACTAACCAAGTTAAACCCCTCTCCATATCCTATAAAAGGAATGGCCTCCAACCTCATTAGACACATCTAAGAGCACTCATCTCAAGTGAAATTAATCTCTGAGATAGCTGAGAAAAGAAGGTCGAATTTGTTTGGGTGTCTTTGTGTCTCCATCAAGGTCGAATTACAGCAGGGAGGAAGCCACATTTCATGGGGAGCTTTGAACAAGGTTTTTGGCTCATTATGTTTGGGTATTTCTCTCCTTCAACAGGCTGCAGCCCTAGCTGTGTGCTTCAGGAGGGCCGCAGGCGTTGACATCCTTAGACAGGGGGTCGAAAGGCTGGTAGAAGGCCGCAGGACTTGATCTCTTGAACAGGAGGCTGCATCATTGTCTATCCAGCAACAAGTTAGAGCTGAGGTGTTAGAAGGAAGGCTGCTGTCTGTTCAAGGAAGACCACAGTCAAGGAGGAGTTTTGGAAGGTCTACCAGGAACCCTAACCAGTGACCATACATATACCAGCCCTTGAGGATTATACATGTGCAGATCAGCTTGATAAAGGTAGGCCGCAGCCAAAGAAGGGGGTCCAGTTGCAATGAAAGAAGGATGTGGAAATTTGCCATCAAACCCTCATCAGGGCTCCAGAACACAGAAGTTTCATCATCTGTATTTACCTTTTCAGAATTGCACTTTTTGGAACAGCTATGTATCTAAGTGCAGTGCCATAGGATCTTCTCATTGGAAAGTCATTTTGACCTTAACAGTATTGTACTCTCCCTCTGCTGAACATTTGATATTGATAATAGAAGAATTGATCAAGGGTTTCCCCATCTTGGGGTTTTTCCCTGGCTTGAGCCATATCCTTGTGTACTCTTGTCTTGGCTTGTCTTCTGCATCTATCGTTTATGTTCTTTCTTCTGTTACTGTCAATGACTCAATGTGAGAATGATTCATGAGATTCCTAATGAAAATGAAATGGACTAACAAATGCAGTTGTCTTTAACGCGACTTTTTGAAAGCTTTTCTGGTGGCTTTTTCCGGTCAAAATCCAGCAGTAAATTACTGGAAACACAAGTTTGATAGCTATTTTCTGCACAATCAAAGTGTCCCAGGGGTTTTCCAGGGTGATGAATCCAAATATGCAGTTAAAAAACCATTTTAACTGCAACAAAAACCATTTTAACTGCATTTTCTTTGACCGGATTCCATCAACGGAATCTCCAAAAAGTCGCATTATAGACAACTCCCTAACAAATGGGTTCATATGGAATTTTGAAATGACTGTCCTAAGTAAAGAACGTGTTAATCAAACTTTAAGAATGGTTTTAGGGAAGCCATTAAGGTTGCTTGGTTTTTTAAAACGTATTAAAATTTTTTAGTGTTTTGAAAATCAATTCAAATTTGCACATGAAAAGTAAAGCATATCAAAAATAATTTTCTGGGATGAAAAGTACTGGAAACAATTTAATAATAAAAAAAGTGTGCCAAAAATTATCTGGATTTTAAAGTTGTTTAACAGTTTAATATGATGAAATGTGTTTTAATGTCCATTAAATAGATCAAAGAAATAAATAACTGCAACCAGGATATAGCATATAGCCTGGACAAAGTTGTAACTACTCGAAGGGGAGGGAATTAATTATGTTCTTTTTCAGTATCAAAATTGTAAATGTCAAGACTCAGTGCCTGTTGAGTAATGTCCTCTTAAGGGTGACGAGTGATGTTGGCTAAGTAGTCTACAGAAAGAAGACTAAAAGGCTTGGAAAAAGGCTATACAATGACTAGACAAACTGCAAAAACAAAGACTGTCCTCTGAAGAGTGACGAGTGACGCTCACTAAGTAGTCTACAGAAAGAAGACTAAAAGGCTTGGAAAAAAAGGCTATACAATGACTAGACAAACTGCAAAAATAAAGATTGTGGGTTAGGTGCCTCAGTATTTCTATTATAATTTGTTCTGCAAATTTAGCCTGTTTAAATTGAATTTTCTTTTGTTGCTTGAAGCACCATTACTAAATTCTAGATTTTCAACCGTTGGACTGGATTGGAGATAACTTGTCAAAACTTGATTTTGGTAAACTTGCAATGACAGCACCGTGAGCTCCATTGGTGGACATATCGACTGATCATCATCCCTATATTTGGGTTGTGTTTTCAATCAGCACTGTCAATGCTAATCCATCCCATTACTTTTTTTTTTGTCGAGAAAAATGGACAAATAAGCTAAAGTTAATTTTTGTGACAGAATATTCTGGGCATCAAAACAGTTTGAAGGCCAGACAGATAAAATTGAACCATGGTATGGAACTGCATTCTCAGTTGAGAGAATCAAGGACGATTTAGTGAAGGTGAGAAAATCAGTATTAGAAATTAATTTTCAACTTTGATGAGTTTTGCATTGAAGTACCGACTGAATTTTCACTTTCAGTTTTCTTATGCTCATTCAAGGCAAAGAAAGTGTACTCCACATTTTTTTATTTGACCCTTTTGCGTGGAAACTACTGTAGTTTTAATTTAAACCAAAATGATGGTTTTTACTTGTCTCATTCATAGGAATCTTGATTGTCTACTTGATGCAGCAATGGGAAACTTCACAGCCAGATCCAAGATTAGAATTACCTTCGCCAAATATGTTTATACCTACAGACTTAGCGCTCAAACAAGTGTATGAAAAGGTTATAAACACTACCTTCATGAAAGAGCCAAGCTTTACAGTGTTTCTCTTTGTTCTGATAAGGTTCAAGATAGGTATTTCTAGAGCTAACTGCTTTGACTGCAAGTACCTAACAGTTTCTTTGATGATAACAAGCAGGTCAATTATCCTGTGTTGCTACGGAAATCTAAATATTCAAGGTTATGGTATATGCCAGATAATATTTTCTTTACTCCAAAAGCTGTCATCGAACTGGATTTTCACTGTCCTGAATCAAACTGTTCACCAGAAGCAGTACTTCTAACTTGTATTTTTACTGCATTATTGGTGGATTATTTAAATGAATATGGCAAGTATCACTTTACTCCAAAACTATAGAAATATCTTTCTTAGCTTTTGTCAGATGGTAGTTCCAAGAGTGGGTTCTAAATTTAACTCAAATAGCTAGTAGTTTGGAGAGAATATTGTAAGTGTAAATTCAGTATCTTAGTCAAATTGTAAGGTATTGGTGTTTGGGGTACTAACATCTCTGTCATGAGTTAGAAGACAACTATAGGGGTCCTAGTGGGGCTTTCATTCTTGTGGTAGGGAGATTACAGGGTTCAGATTGCACAGCCAAGTATCGTTTATCTCACTCTCCACTACTCCCCAGTTCTGTAATGAGCTTGCTCCAAAGATTTCTACTAGCTTATCTCTAATTGCTGTTATATAATTTCTGGATAGATTTCTTCGATCTAGGAAGCTTTTGGGTTGTGTTCTACAAATATTTCGCTGTTATAGACCAATCCATCATGCATCCTCTGTAAACTCTGTTCTCATCAATAAACCCAAAATCATGGAGAATACTTGAATCATGCACAAAGTTTTAATACATATATATATCATCCTCATGTACACCGACACACTAGAACACAAGTTTCTCATATATTGAAAAAAACACGTCACAAGTTGCGAGATGTGTGAGAGGGCTCTCTTTTCATGAGTCAACTTATTTAACTCCTACCAAGCTAGCCAAAGGCTGCCTGATGAACTATGGCCTAGGACTAGATTATATTCAGTTGTTGTCTAGAGTTCGACCCCTTTCTTAGTGGACGTTCTCGTACTTATCCTTGAGCTCTCTCATAATGACTCTTACTATAACTTCTTTTTTGGAACACTCCAATGCCTCTCAGGAGGATTCATTTCAACTTCTTTCAGCTATTAGCGATCATCATCTTGTGGCCATGCAACTTTTATTGCCTTTTTTTAATGCCGTCCATTTACCACCTTACTTTGGTGTCCATATCTTTTTTTCAATGATATTTTTGATAGGGAACTAGCAACCTCCCTAGATATATGCAACAGCCCGCAAGCCACATATATAAGGAGCTCATAGTTCTAGGACCAAGACATCCGGAGACCACCGATACCTGGAGCGGGGATCCGAGACTCCAACGAGATGTCTATCCCTCTAGCCTTACTATGGTGGGCCACGTCTCCGGGGACTTGAACTCAGGTGGTGTGAAAATTTCAACTACTACAGCAACTGGAAATGATTCTTCTAATTGTTAATTCATTTAACAATTTATTTGCTATGACAACTACTGAATAAATCACACTGCAACCTTCACAAATAAAACTGCGGAAAAATAAAAACATTGGAAACTGAGAAATATGCTAGCAAACATACATCAAATTTGACACGGTTATTTTTGTACAAATGTCCCCTGAAAAGCCCAACTTGGAAAAACCGGTGCAGCGCTTGAGGGTTTTATATTATTTTGTAGTAGTGAAATATTTGAGTACAATTTGCATGCTGAAAACTGGCAATCCTGCAGAGAAATTATTGGCAAAAATTATCTGAGGGAAATGACCCTCACTCTGAGCAATCCCAACACTTGACTGCCCCTGAAAGGCTAGCCGTCCAACTTGGCCTGTGTAGGCTCTGCATCACCTTGATGTTGCCTGCCACACGTGTTGCCTGAATCGACTACCAATTAAGCCATCTTGCCTGTTGCTAACTAGAAAACTGTCTCTGCAGCCTTCTGGAACACTTTTTGGCCTTTTGTAATTGAAAATAACTTTCTCTCCAGCAAAATCGAATTGCCACTAGAGGCTTCTATGGAGCCCCTACATCAGCCTCACTGTGGCTCTTTCTACCTCTCTGCAATGTACTTCACCGGATCTAGAAGACTTCCTCCGACTTTACTGCCCTTGCCCCTCTCTGTCTCTGCTTCCCTTTTGAAGCTCGAACTCTTCCGGCAATTGCTGCCTCTCTTGAAAATGAACTCTCCAAGGAAATCAATCTCACTTGATGTGTTTTCCATCTACCCATCGACTTCTTCTTATAATCTTTTGTTGGGACTCCAACGACCAAGACTAAAACTTAATCAAGGGCTAATATCATATTGGAGTTGATCCATGTGAGTTTATAGATGATTCACACCTTATCTCAATTAATTATGATTACTTAACTACTTTTCCCAACTCTAGACTTAGGAAATTTAAAAATAGGTCAATAATCTAATTGAGACACTTTTAGGTGGAATTTCCAGAAACGATTTATGGGTTATGGAGAACTCCTATGTTTTAGCCTCTCCACAAAGTTTCGATACTAGAACACCTTTGATGCTACAAAAAACTAATACTCCCTCTTAGCAAGGAAGGTGTTCTCTCTAGTGCTACGCATTCTGTCACACACCCTGTCTCTGTACCACCCTCTTTGACGCTGTTGATGTCTCGCCACTGTGACTGCCTGCCACTACCCACCAACTACTGCACAACTCTGATGCTGCATCTGTGCTACTGACACTGCTATATTGTTGTCAACTCTGCATCTGCATTGCAACTCCCTCTCATTTGTTGCTGTTGCAACTACAACAACTGCAACTGAGAAACATTCTAAATACTGAATCAATTGTGTTCAGTATGATGCATCTATCCCCTGAGTCCTGACTGCTACTAGCCTCTGCACTGTCTGTTAGGAATCTACGTTGTTGCTGACTCTACTACTGAGCCACTTGCTCTGCTGCCAACACTGCATTGTGCTTTTCAGCACCTGGCTGCAGCTTGTATGCAACTGTCACTCTGACTGCATCATTGACACTAATCCATCCTGCTACTAAATACTATGGGCCCCTGTAGCAAGGTAATGATCCATGAGGAGGATACCTCAATGGATCCTGCCCAATTCTTCAACTTTGGTACTACAACTCCATGTCGCCCCACCCACTCTTGGAGGTATAGCTTCAAACATTGCAAAGTCTTCCTCTAGCATGGAGGACAACTTGTCGATCCTGGAAGACGCTGCTGCCTAATCCTGCTACTCTTGCTTGTCCTTCTTTCTGAGATGACAATGCATACTGTAGTGGCCAAACTCACCACACTTAAAGCACTTGAACTTTGACAGGTCCTTCTTCTTTTTCTTTTCCCTTATCCCTAACTTGGACCTTAGATTCTAAGGCCACATTTTCCTCTTCCTTCTCACCCTTCACACCCTTCTTGCTGTAGTTGATGGTACTCTTTACTAGAGCCCGCTTCAACTCCTCCTGTTGTAGATCGACCCACATCTTGTCCCAGTTAGTCAATTTGTCTCTGCCCAAGATACTTTGGACAAATACTTTCTAGTCATTTGAGACACTATTCAGTGCCAATCGTACAAGCTCTGTGGGTTGGGGTGCTTCCTCAATTGCTGCTAGCTATGTTGGAATTTCTAAGTCTAACCCGTTAGAAACCCTTCAAGTACTTTCTGATTTATTCCTACCTACTTGTTCTGTTAAATACCAAGTTATTTACCATGTAAATACTGGAAACAAATACAAGTGCATGCTCAAGTACCTCTCTACTGCGAAGCACATATTCCGGTTGAAACCCCAGATAAACACTCCGGCAGCTCCAATCTGCCCCACGAAACCCCAACGTCAGCCTCTCTTTGGCCCAACGTTAGCCCTTTGGAGGCATTGTGCTAGTCCTCTGACCCTCTGTGTCACCCATGTTGACCTTCTAAGGCATTGTGTAGCTCTTGGCTGCGTCTGCGTGAACCTTGGGCTAGTTCTCTGTCCCTCTCTCCGACTATTGCATTGATCCTCCCGGTGCTATCTTTCCCTCTCTGCTTCTGTATTCACTGCCCCTCAATTGCAACTCTGATCACTCTCTCAACTTTCTTAGCAAACCCAGCCCTAGAAAGTCAAAATCTTGATTTCTTAGTGTGTTCTCCAAGTGACCCTCAAGCCTCCTCTTATACTTTTCTCGTTGACAAATCAACGGTCGAGATTAAGTCTCTAATCAACAACTAAAATTAGATCTGGCTTGATCCATGACTTTTGGACCATTCTAACATAGTTTTATATTAATTCACATTAATCTTTTATTTTCCCTAAGTTTAGATTTAGGGACTCCATTAAAAATATTAATTATTTTAATATCTCCCAAACTATTCAGAATCTGCCCAAACCATTTTTGGGTATTGGAGATATCATGTGCCTTAGCCTCTCCACCAATTTTTGTGGCTAGAGCACATCCGATGCTACCCCAAATCAACAAGCTAATCGTGAACTTCCTGAATCTTGGTGAGGAAGCCATCTATGCTTTCACCATTCTGCATCCTTATGCTCCTCAACTTCTCCTAGAGAAACATCTTCCATTGCTCAGAAGAACTCTGAAATAGCTCGGAGAGAGCAACCCACATCTCCTTGGATGTACCATTGTCTGCCACATGTGAGACTAGATGGTCTCGGACTCCATCCAAAATCATCCTCTTCGCCTTTGCCATTTCCTTCCTGTACTCCTTGAGTTGATTGACATCCTAGGGTATTGCTACCACGTTCACTACATAGGTTTTCAGGCCATGTTCATCTAACAAGAAGGACATCCTAGCCTTCCAGATGACATAGTTGGAGGCTCCCTCCAACCTATCCTGATCTCTAAGCGTAGTTGTGGCCATCTCGAATTTGTTCTGGAAACTCCCTCTTCCTCTATTTTGCTGTTGAATCTGCTACTCGCACTCCCTTCTAGAGTGAATAATTCTGCTTGCAACAACTGGGAAAATCGGATTTCTTCGCTAGAAAGTTAGAAACCCTCTAAGAGAAATTTCCCTCGTGTGTGTTATTTCTCTTCCACCCGATGTTGATTCTACTACTGCAAACTGCTACAAAACCCTCTGCACCCACACAAGGAATCTGCTCAGTGAAAATCTGAGTTGTTGTTGCTCCCTCTGCCTGTTGGAATCACTATTCCAGACAATTCATATTTTTTCCACCCAACAACTGAAAATCGAACCCTTTCCCAACAATTTTTACTGCTTGGCTAGGCATCGCACAACACCAGTAAATTTCAGCTCGCTGCTCCCACTGAACAACGAAATTTTTTGCCTACGCTTTTGGGCTTCCCCATATGATCAATTACCCTTTGATACCATGTGAAAATTTCAATTATTGCAACAACTGGAAATTATTCTTCTAATTGTTAATTAATTGAAAAATTTATTTGCTACAATAAATACTGAATAAATCACACTGCAACCTTCACAAATAAAATTCGGAAAAATAAAAGCAGTAGAAACTAAGAAATATGCTAGCACACACACATCAAATTTGATAGTTATTTTTGGACAAATGTCCACAGAAAACCCCAACTTGGGAAAGCGGTGCAACAACTAAGGGTTTTATATTATAATTTATTATGAAACAGTGAAATATATGAGTACAATTGTAATGTTCCTAAGTAGGAATATGGGTGATATTTAAACAAATAAATAGTGCAGCAACATAAAATTAAAAAACATGCATTAGACATCCATGAAAACGCTGTAAATCTAGAATTGTTGAGCCATATATTATAAAATCAGAGAGCTAGGTACAATATAAAATGGGAATGGTGCACTTGGGCTTGTCCCAAGGACAACCTTGACAAAACCCAGGTGATGAAATAACTGAGTTGAAGGCTGCCCATTTGCTGCACCACTCTGCACTGTGCTGTCCCAGTAAACTACTGCCGTACTGAACTTTGACCTGCTGGAATGTGCCCTAAAACTGCCTAGAAAATTATATGCTTTCAGTCCCGGACTCCTTGGACAAAACCCAGAAAAATCCAGAAGGGAATTTCTCTAGTTTTGAATTTGGATTTTCGGCCTCCTTGGAGCCTCTCTCCAGCTGCTACTGCCAAATTTGACTTGCAGGAAACAACCTGCAAATCCCTCTGAAAACACCACTGGAATGCGAGATACACCTGTGCTAACTGACTCTTTGCTCCCCGGATGATTCTTGGCCAAGATGATTGCTCTCCCAGGCACCACGAAATTGTTGCTAGAGGCCTCTACGCAACCCCTCTGCCCAGAAATTCGTACTTTTGATACCCCGGTCTAGCTGACTGCAAAACCCAGTGAAAATTACCTCAATGAATAGCCTTCCCATCTTCCGTAACTCCCACCAAGATATGGACCTCACCGTTGGCTCTAACTCCCCCTGCGTGTTTCTGGCTACCCTGGAAATACGCAGTCCCCTACTCTACATTGCTAGCTGAAGTGTCTGACTATGCTGAACTCTCTGAAATCCCTATGGAACAACCTCCCTAGGGCAGGCACAGATGGTCCCCCAAAGAAGAGGTTGAATCTCCCGCTTGGAAGATTCGTGGCTAAACAGCCAGTAGACTCGCTAAGCAGCAGAGCATACAAAGGTGTGTTTGTTTGCAAATGATCAAGATGAAAACAAAATGAGAGCTGATCTCTCTTTATAACTCCTTGGGCCCCCTTAGCCTCATGTGGGCCCCTCCATCCATCCATTTGATTTTCCCTCCAAGCATATCGAATGGCTAATTCAAACTCCTATGTGGGTGGCCCCTGTTGACTACTGGATTAGCACTTGATGATTATGTGAAGACTCCATGCCCAGGGATGATCCAGAGGACACTTGTACCATCAGATGTCATCAGTCAACAAAGTTTTTTAACTCTCCTTCTATCTTCTCATCATCTTTCTTCTTTGTACCCAGATTCCACACCCTGCGGGGAATTGTAATAAGTGATGCTAATATGATGTTTCTTGAATTTGTAACAGGCCTAGGATGTGGGACTCGATCAGCAACCGAGTACACCTTGGAGTGTTTTTTTTATCCGGTTAATTATCCCTTCTTTTCCCTTCTTTTCCAGAGGCGGATAATTCTCTGGATTTTTTCACTCGTGCACACCCCAAAGCCGAGGTGATGGTTTGAAGATTGAGCCCCTGACACATCTTAGTGTCTAGGGTCGATGTATATTACCATACTAGATCACACGAAAAGTTTCGTGGAATTTGGCTAGGTCTAAGTAGGATTTTTTAATAGTTAGAAATTTCCCACAAAACGGGATTTTTTAATTATTTTTTATGTAAAGGCATAAATAAGTGGCCTTAGGAGATGTCTAGGGCGTATGACCAGTCGAAATTCATCCTCAGAGGCCCAACATTCTCCTAGAGCCTACATTGGGGGTCAAAAAATGACTCAGAGTCCCTCAAAAGGCGATTTTTCAAGTGACAGTGGCAAAATGAAGAAAAAAATCAAAAAAATGAATAATTGGAAAAATTTTAAAAAAATTCCAAAGTCAAAATAAGTCAAATTTTGACATGGAAGTCAAGCAGAAGATCCAGGGTGATGTGGCAAGCAATGTGGGGCCCACCACATAAAGTCTCAGGTTCAAGTCAAAGAAAGTCAAAGAAAGTCAAAGTCAAGTCAAAGTCAAAGCAAGTCAAGTCAAAGGCAAATGGAATTTTTAAGTTACAACTTTGATTTAATTTTTGAGGTTGAAATATTATAAGGTAAATGTTTAAAATTAATGAGTGGGTATGGACCCCACCTCAAGCCCACCATGAAATATGTATTTTTCAGCCCACCAAAAATTCACGTGGGCAGCAAAAAAACATGTGGACAGCAAAGATATCCACGTTGGCAGCTCAGCAGTCTACGCAACAGAGTTTACTGGGCAGTCAATGTAAAATACGCATAGCCAATCAAAAGTTTAACGCAGATTTTCAAACAGCAGTTCACCCCTCTAGCATATTGCTCAGCCGTACGCATATATTACACAACAATACGTTGGCAGCTCAACAAATCGAGCAAAGTCAACGTCGGCCCAGTCAATAGGTATATACGCTTATTTAGTTTGCAATTAACGTGGCAGTTCAACCAGCAGTTAAAGAGCCAATGGACAGGAGTTTATGTACAGCAGTCAACGCATGTTCACACAGCAGTTTACAGCCAGTTAACTCAAGTAAATCAGCAGTCCCAGCATGTTTAAAAGGCAGCCAATAAACAACGTTTAACGCAAATATATTCCAGCATATAACTCAGCAAGTTTACAAGTTACGTGAACAACAGTTAAGGTATATGCAACAGCAGTTACGTGGGAAATAAACAGAAGTTACATTGGCACATAACTCAGCTGATAACGTGGGCAGGTATCCATGCAGATTTTGGAGGCAGCCGAGCTCATTTTAACGCAGGTTCACAGGCAGTTAGAGCAGTTTAACGCAAGTTCAAAGGCAGCCAATCAAACAGCAGCTTGACACTTGCCACTTGACTTGAAGCATTGAGATCTTCACCATTGCCACTTGTCATGGTCTTTTTCATTGGGATTGTCTCCCATTTTCCTATTTATATGAGCCTTGGGCTCTTATTGTAAAATCATAGAACGAGCTATTGGGCTGGCGGAGACTCTGCCGGATTTTGTACTTAGCTTTCACATTAATAAATAAAAGTCTTTCGGGTTACTAGCTTCTTTTGTGGTGCATGCTTTGGTACATGAGGTATACCTGTATCGTTTGACATTCATTTGATTTTCATTTGCTAATTAGTTGTTTTTCATTTTGCCTGAAGGAACTATTGTCTAGGGAGGAGAGATTTGCAGCTATCTCAAATCTCTTCTGGGCTTGGTATATTTTGTACACTTGTTGTAGCTTGTCCATTCTCGGTTGAATGACAAGCTCAACTTGGTCCCTATATGCCAAGTCTCTTTTTGCACTAACAATTCGTTTGCAAGTGTTTTCTGTGTTTTCAAGGGACAGGTTGCCAGCTCTGTTGGAGGGCGAGGATTCTTCGGCGGGAATAGTCACCTCCAAGGATACCAAGGGTCCCACATGCTGTTCAAGCCAGCAAGCTCATAAGACATCAAAAAAAAGATTTACTCAAGAGGGAGTGTCTTGAGCCCTTAGCTTAGTTTCTATTTTGAAAAGTTAAAACAAATTTTCTCCTTTCATTTAAAAGCATTTGTTTTCATTCTGAGCATAAAAAGAAATACAAATAAGAATCTTTTCATTTCTGAAAGAGCAAAGTTTTTAAGGCACTGGTCATTTATGTGTTTCATGCTTATCGTATGGTTAATGGCTATTGCTTATATTATGTTTTGCTTATAGATCTCAAATTAACAATCTTATTTAACTCTAATTCCTAGAAATTTACATCTTAGCTTTTAGCTTAACTTTCCATTTAGGGACCACCCCCCTTAGCTAACCTAGGAGATAGCTAAAATGGAGAGAGTTGGGATCAGTGTGACAGCCCCTTCTCTGAGTTCCCTGCCACCAACCACACCTTGTGGGGTTGAAGGCTTTTCTCGCTAACTGGTAGGTAGGTGCGGGCAGCAGGGTCAACATCTTTGGCGCCGTTGCCGGGGACAAGCTTTCTTGTACCTGGGAAATCGACTAACCTTTTGATTTTAGCATTTTGAGCTTTAGATTTAGATTCTTGTTCAAGTGGCGACTCCACTCAATCCAAATTGTGCAAGAGTCTCTACCAGGAGAAATTCAAGTGGTCTAGTTAGCCCCTCTCCTGATCCTGAAAGGGTTTTTAGAGAGAGGTTGAATAGACTTTCTCATAGTAGAGCTCTTGCTAGTCTTGGGCAAGAGGCTATTACTGATATTCATTTGCTTTTTCAAGAACAAGTGGAGCCTAGCATCATGGGTGATCTTTTTGCTCCTTGTAACTTCACTAACATAAATGGCTATCCTCACAATATCCCTGACAAGGCTATTGAAAAGTTGCCTTCCTTTCAAGGTAACAATGCCATTAGTGTTACATCACATGTGAGAAACTTTAATGTTTGTATCTGTAAATGGTGTAACACTGCTGATTATGAGGATGTGAAGATGAGGCTTTTTGTTTTTTCTTTGGAAGAGGATGCTCTTGAGTGGTCCCATGAGCAACCTGCTAACTCATATGACTCTTTACAAGCCATTCTGACTGCTTTTTAAAATAAGTTTGTAGAGAAGAAGGAAAATAGGCATTTGATCAATGCCATTAGCAACATGAAGAAAAATGAGAATGAGACCATGGAGGAGTTTAACAAGAGATTCAATGAATTAGTAAAAAGCATGCCTGCTACTGTTAAACCTCCTGATGAATTTCTTCTGTGCTCATATCTAGATGCTTTTGGGGTTGACACTGCCTATGAGTTGAGGAGGAAGGAGCCTACGAATTTAAGTGTAGCTCAATCTGAAGCCTTAAAGATAGAAAGGGCTAGAAGGCAATCAGGAAAATCTGAAATTCCTGGTTTGAATAGAGGGCCCTCGAAATCAAATGATTACAAAGGCAAGGAAAAGGAAGAGACTACACATGATCCTATTAAAGAATTAACTCAACTCATCAAGAGTATGGAGGCAAATCATACCAGTCAAATGAATACTATCCAAAATCGATTAGTGGCCATGGAAAGAAATCAAGCGCAAAGATTCCAAACTAGGCCAAATGATAGATG
>APFE030407577.1:0-18437 GCA_000404065.3 Pinus taeda
TCTGAAAACGAATCAGATCACAAAATTAAGTGCCTCAGGTCTGACAGAGGTGGGGAGTTTACCTCAAATGAATTTTTCGATTTCTGTGAAGGACATGGAATAAGAAGGGAATTCTCTATAGCTAGAACTCCTCAGCAAAATGGAGTAGTGGAAAGGATGAACAAAACCGTTCAACAAATGGCTCGTGCTATGCTTGATGAGTCTGGAACTGCCGCAACCTTCTGGGGTGAAGCTGCATTTGCTGCGGTTGTTATTCTCAACAAAACAAATGTTCGAGTGAACAGCATTCAAACTCCTCATGAGCTCTAGTATGGTGAGACTCCTTCGATAAAACATTTCAAAATTTTTGGAAGCAAATGCTATATTAAGAATAATGATGAATAGCTTGGAAAACTTGAACCTAGAGCAGATGAAGGCATTCTCCTTGGTTATTCTCCCCATAGCAAAGCATATAAGTGTTACAATAAAAGACTTGGAAGAATTGTTGACAACATTGATGTAGTGGTTGATTAAAAAGGAAACATTCCTAGGCAAGTAAATTATGAAAATATCGAAGAGGATGAAGACTACCCTCCAAATCAGACTGAAGATGAGGAAGAACCTCAAGAGGCACCAGAGGAACAGACAAGGATGGAAGAGAAGACTCCATCCAGATATGTTCAAAAGAATCATCCAGAATCTCAAATCTTGGGGCAAAAGGAGGCAGGTGTACAAACAAGAAGAACAATTGTGAAAGTTTCAAGCTATTTGGCATTAATCTCCTACACTGAACCACAAAATGTAAGAGAAGCATGCAAAGATGAATGTTGGGTCAAGCCAATGGATGAAGAACTTGAGCAGATCAAAAAGAACAACACTTGGGAGTTGGTTCCTAGACCAAAAGATAAGAATGTCACAGGGACAAAATGGGCCTTCAAAAATAAGTTGAATGAAAATGGGGAAGTAATTAGAAACAAGGCCAGACTTGTTTGTAAAGAGTATGCTCAACAAGAAGGAATAGAATTTGAAGAAACTTTTTCTCCTGTTGCAAGACTTGAGGCCATCCGAATGTTTTTTTCTCTCTCAAGTTTTCAGAAGTTCAAAGTATTTCAAATGGACATGAAATCAACCTTTCTGAATGGAGACTTAGAAGAAGAATTATACATTGAGCAGCCAGATAATTTCATTCTTGGGAATGATCCAAATCTTGTATGCAGACTGAAAAAGGCTCTCTATGGTCTTAAACAGGCTCCAAGGGCTTGGTACTACCATTTGGACAAATATCTTCATCAACAAGGTTTTTCAAAAGGATTAGCAGATAGCAATCTTTATACAAAAATTGAAAATGACAAATTGCTAATACTTGTTGTGTATGTAGATGACATTATCTTTGGCAGCAATGAAGAAGCTATGAGTCAAAGCTTTGCCTTGGTGATGTAGAAAGAATTCAAAATGTCCTTGCTTGGAGAACTGACATACCGAACAAGTATCATTTTCTCTGGGAACAAGTGCTTGAACAAAAGGTCAAGCTGGAGTATGTTCCTTCTAAGAAACAAGTTGTTGATATACTCACCAAACCACTGCCTAGGGAAACCTTTGAATACCTTAGGAAAAAGCTGGGGGTTGTTGATGCATCACCTTGTTGTTGAATCTCTTCTTAGTGTTGGTTGTATGCCAGGTTCATCACGGTATATGCGTACATGTGCTGGTTTGCGAATTGGTCGAAGATCGAATGGTACACGTTTAGGGGGAGCATATAATGCATTGTTGGAATTATGGTAGCACAGAAGGAGAACATGGATGTTGATCTAAACAAGGTTGCAATATGTCTCTATCTCCTTCATGGTCGTTTATGGTGTTTGGTGGATTATGATTCTTCTTTGCATATCTGGTTTATAGTCAGGGGGAGCATGTTCTTAGGGGGAGCATAACCATTTGCCCTTGATGTGAAAGGGGGAGAATGAAGTTGAGGATCTTGAGGTTGCCATCAAGTCCAAAGGGGGAGATTGTTGGAATTATGATTCTGGTATGGCTCTATGATACAGGTGTTGTACTTGATGGAAACTCACTCAAGTGGCAATGGTCTGTTCAGGCTCTCAAAATGATGGAAATTAAGAGGCTCACAGGTGAATGGTTCAAAAGGTGCGGACCCGCAAGTTCACCATGCAGGAGGTGCGGTCATACCCGCAGGTTATCCTTTCAAAACATGCGGACGCCAGTGCACATACTTCAAGGCAATGAAGCGTGCTCACGGGGGGTTTCTTATGTTTGGCTCATGGTATTTAGCCCGCCTTTTTCTGATGCTATGGTTTTGGCCCATGGTATAGGATCTATTTTAGCCCCCGTTTCGATCCCTTGTGTTTGTCATTGATGGTTTTGTCCCATGGTGTGATTAAGGGCTTGTCTATAAATAGGGAAGGAGATCACTTGGTTTTTGGCATCTTTCATTTGAATATCTTAAAGATCTAAAATTTTGGGTGATTGATTTTAAAAGCTAGATCTAACTCAAGGAGATAACCTAACTTAATGTGAATCTATTGGCATGTCATGATCTCTCGGGCGCATGATCAGATCTGTGGATCTGACTGATTGTGGCACATTGGTGTACTGAAAAATCTGGCCCTAATCAGAAGTCCGCACGCAATCCGAAGGCGCAGTGCGAGGGTACACAGCGTAGTCAAAGGCGAAGTGCCTCGGTACTCAGTGCCGAAAAAGCGCAGTGCGGGGTACGTAGTACAAGAGAAGGAACAATGCGGGGCATACGCAGCACAGTCAAGTGCGAAGTGTGAGGTATGTAGGCTTGAAGAAGGCACAATGCGAGTCTACGCAGTAAGTCAGAAGTGAAGGTGTGGATCTGAAGAAAAGTTCGCAAAGCAAAAGAACAACCAGTGTGAATCTGCGTAGTTCTGTCTCAGAAGAGCTGTGGACATACACAGGCCCCTGTTGGTGAAGTTGTGGTCTTATTTTGAAACAATTGTTGATTGTCTTTTATCTATTACGGCAGAGTTCTCGGGTTAGATTTTTGGTATTCTTTTCTGTTTACAGCATTCTAAAGAGTGGGTAATTCATTGGTTTATTGTACAAGGAGATTGGGTGATTTTCATGTACTTGATGATTATTTGATGTTCATGGATCCAGTTTGAAAATTAATGAAAGATGGTCCTTAAAAGAGAAAAGGGGCTTGTAGCTCCCTTCCAGGAGAAACTGGAAAATGAGAGAGAGTTGTAGCTCTCTGCAGGTTAGAACCTGCATACTCGTAAACAACTGCACCACTACAAGATCATTGTAAAAGGATTTTCTAATTGAAAGAAGATAGAGACATATTGCAGTAGGTGGTTTTCACCCACATTAGGTTTCCACCTTATATCTGGTGTTCTTTGGTGTGACTATCTGTTTTTCTTGTTCATGCTGATTATTTTATGGTACTAACATACAAAGAATAATTCAAAGTATAAATAAAGAAGATATATTGAAAAGAATTTGATAATACTGATTCACCCCCCCTCTCAGTATCAGAGCGGGTCCTTGTGAAGGAGCTTGATCTTTTGAAGGAAGATCCATCATCATGATAAACTATGAGAGGGAAGCATCGATGAGGCCACCTATTTTTGATGGGACAAACTTCGTATATTGGAATGTAAGTGTTACTTCCTATCTTCAATCTTTGGGTACAAAAGTTTGGGACATCATAGAAACATGATATACTTTTCCATCAGCTACTCCTACAGATCAAACAGAGAAAAAGAAATATGAAACAAATGCAAAGGAAGTCAATACTCTGCTAGGATACCTATCTCAATCAGAATTTGTGAAGGTTATGCAGTATAAATCCGCGAAAGAAATATGGGACAAGATTGTTCTGAGCTATGAAGGTGATGATCAGGTAAAACGTGCAAAACTTCAAACCCTCAGGATTCAGTATGAAAATCTCAATATGTATAATGATGAAAGTGTGGCTAACTATTTTCTCCATGTAGATGAGATTGCTAATTATAGGAAAAATATGGGTGAAGAAATAAAAGAAGCTGTTGTGGTTGAAAAAGTTCTAAGATCTTTGTCACCTAGGTTTGAATCTAAAGTTTCTGCTATAGAAGAAAAGGAAAATCTCCAACATCTTAAAATGCCACAACTGCATGGAATTCTAACTGCTTATGAAATGAGGAAAGGAGGTCCATCTGACAGGAGAGAAGCTGCCTTCAAGGCTTTAGGCAAAGGAGAGTACTATGAATCAGGCGAAGAAGAAGAATCAAATTTTGTGAGAAATCTTCAACGAGGTAGTAGATGGTTCAGAGGTAAGTTTCCTTTCAAATGCTTTGCTTGTGGAAGAGTAGGTCACTATGCTGCCAAATGTCCTCATAAGGATAAGATCGACAAGGGAAAGGAACCTATTAGATGGAACAAGAAACATAATGCAAATAAGAAGAGTTACTACACTCATGAAGACAGTGACGGTCTATCAAATAGTGATGAATATGAACGAGGTAATGACTGTAAACTTTTGATGGCATTTGAAGATGATGATTACATGGATGCATAGTGCGGGTCTACGCAATAAGTCAGAAGTGAAGGTGTGGAAATGAAGAAAAGTTCACATAGCAAAAGAACAACCAACGCGGATCTGCGTAGTTCTGTCTCAGAAGAGCTACCGACATACGCAGGCCCCTCTTGGTGAAGTTGCGGTCTTATTTTGAAACAATTGTTGATTGTCTTTTATCTATTACAGCAGAGTTCTGGGGTTAGATTTCTGGTATTCTTTTCCGTTTACAACATTCTCAAGAGTGGGTAATTCATTGGTTTATTGTACAAGTAGGTTGGGTGATTTTCATGTACTTGATGATTATTTGATGTTCAAGGATCTAGTCTGAAAATTAATGAAACATGGTCCTTAAAAGAGCAAACGGGGTTGTATCTCCCTTCCAGGAGAAACTGGAAAACGAGAGAGAGTTGTAGCTCTTTGCAGGTTGCAGCCTGCGTACTGGTAAAGGACTGCACCAGTACAAGATTATTGTAAGAGGAGTTTCTAATTGAAATAAGATAGAGACATATTGCAGCAGGTAGTTTTCACCCACATTGGGTTTCCACCTTATATCTGGTGTTCTTTGGTGCGACTATCTGTTTTTCTTGTTCATGGTGATTATTTTATGGTACTAACATACAAAGAATAATTCAAAGTATAAATAAAGAAGATATATTGAAAAGAATTTGATAGTACTGATTCACCCCCCCTCTCAGTATTTATTTCCAACACCTTTCTCTCTATTGTAGGATGAGTTCCACTTCTCCTCAAGTAACTCCTCCCACAGGGAATTTGATTTTCCTATTATTGGGTAAAGGAATAAATACATTTTGTAAGTCCTCTCCTTCTCATCTATTTAATAAAGAAAAAATTGAGAATTGAGAGTAGCATGTTCATTGTGAATAAGAAAGATCTTTTAGTGTGGACTACAGTGATGGAGGATGAAGAGAATGTGTGAACCACATGATATGTAAGAGAAGGAGAAGTTATTCAAGTAAAAGGCATGTCCACTTAAACATCAACTAGATGAGACATTGGTGACTTTATGCATTCTTATTCTCTGTCTACTCTACTAAAAAATTGAAGAAATATAATAGAAGCAGAATTGTTCAAGTTTTCCCCCTTAGGGGTTTTTCGCGGTAATTGGAAGAAAATATAATTGTGTCATATTTGTTCTTGGTTCTCTACGTATGATCCTTAACTTTATGTTCTATATATAATCATTGATCTCAAATGTTTTGGAGAAGAAATCCACATTTTATGTAATTGTAACCTTGAGCATTCAATTTTCTCGGCAGCACACTTAGTTATTTACAAATTACATTGAAATCAATGTAAAGTACATTCTATTATATTTAGATTTTTGAAAACTAAATTTACTTCTATTCAGTTTTCTGTAAAGTACCTTCAGCTTTTTGCATGGGACTTTGATGTTTTCGCACAGAGATTTTATATTTTAAAATAGTATATAGCATAATGAGTAAAGTATTTTTGTCCCAATACAACACCTATGGTTGTATTTGAAGAATTATTAGAAATATCAAGTGGACAGGACCAATTTTCCCTCCTGAAATTGGTGCCTCAAAATTTATGTTTCAACAATTCAAAAGCTTTTTAACAAATATAATTCCAATGAAATTCACAATCTTTAGTGAGTAATTTGAAAAGTGGTGAAACAATATTTGTGAAGTTTTTTATAAAACTTCTATATTAACTCATGAATCTAAGAAAACTTCTAACATCTCTTTAACATGTTGCTACTGAAATTTTAGAGATAACCTCAACCTTTAATGAATATGCATTGATTCTAATACCCGACCAATTCCTTTGCTAAAAATGAGAATGATTTTTTAATCACATAATGAAATATTAACTTCCTTACATATAATAAGGGAATTTTCCAAATTCTCCATATCCAGTACAAAATTATTCTCATAAAGAGTAAAATCATCCATATAAGCTTCTACAAAATCATCGATCAAGTGAGAAAAGATACCTAATATTGCTCTATGAAGTGTAATAGGGGAATTATGCAAAAGAAAAGGGCATTCCATGTAAGCATACATACCCTATGGACAAGTAAAACTTATCTTATATTCGTCCTCTTATGCAAATTGAATGTGATTTTATGTGCTGAGTCCATCAAGAAAAGAGAAATACTTCTTCCCTTCTAATTTAATACTTGATCATTAAATGGTAATGAGAAATGATCTTTAGAGTTACTTTATTTAATCATCCATAATCTATGCATACTCTCCACTTTTAAGAAAAACTCTCGACTTTTAAGTTTTCTTAGGCACAAATTCAATGGACAATATGGCATTTTTCCTATAGACCAACTCCTAGGGTGTTAATCTAGTGGCGGTCTTCGAGGTGGTATTATAAACCCAGGTGGCTTTAACTACTTTATCTACCCAATATTTCATGTTGTGCTACCCACTTTGGCGACGATGCCCTCTAGCACTCTATTGGTGACCTCCGTCTGCTCATTAGCTTGTGGGTGATAGAGAGTGTAGGTTCTATGCTTGATCTTATGCTGGCTTAAGAGTTCTTCAATCATGTTGGAGGTAAAATGCCTTGATGAGTGACAAGTTCTCTAGGGTACCCAAATTTGTGAAATACTTTCTCCCTTAAGAACTCAACCTCCCTCTCCTGTGTTGCTGCCTTAATTTCCTTAGTTTCAGTGCACTTACCGAGATAGTTAATGTACATAATGATATACTTCTTTTTCCTGGATGGAGTGTCAATAGTTCTAAGGAAGTTCGTGCCCAACTTGTCAAATGGCTCAAAAACCATTTCAGGTTGCAAATGCATTTCATCTCTTGGAGTATGCCTTCCCATCCTTTGGCACCAATCACATTTTAGGGAAAATCTCTGCCAAAGCATTTAGGAGTACTCATAATTCAGAAAGATGATTATAATGTTGTGTATCTCTGGAAATGACCAAGTTGTACTCCTCAAGTATTTGACGACTATGGACCACAATATCCATGAGCAAGTGATGTTGTTCAAGCCCAAAATGGTGGATGATACTTATGTATAGGCACAACACCTCGAGAACATAGCTCTGAAAAGAGCGCAATCTAGTGTATCAAAGAAAATAGAGAAACAAGACGCTTCTAAGGATGGGAAAAACAAACCATAACTAGGAAAGTATAAAAATATGGTAGCTGCAACACATGAGTGCAAAAATCCTAGTAACCACTCCTAGTAACCACTACAACATTGATGGTGATACAAAGCAGAGGTTTTGGAAGTTGCATTGAGAGCTAAACTCAAAGAACACGAAGAAAGATAATAAGAAGAATAATATCATGACCATTAATTCACACAACCAAGTTGAAAAATCTTATACATGGATGAGAAGATTGCCTATACATTAGTTCAAAAGGAGGTGAATCTCGGTATCCTTCAACAACACGAAAAGAAAGAAATGACCAAACTCTTCCATGTAAAGATACAAGTCAACAAGATGAAGATCGATGCTTTGTTTCACTCAGGATTGTAGGAAAATCTCATTGCAGCAGATCTATACAAGATGTTAGGGATGGAGTGATCATTCAAACCCATATCCATTGGGATGGGTACATAAGGATGCAAAGCTTCAGGTAAAAAATTAGTGTAAACTTACATTTGTTATGAGTGTTTATTTTATTGATGAGGTAGATCTCTATGTTGTTCCCCTTGATGTATTTGGAGTTGTGTTTTGGAGTCTACACATTTACATGCGTGATGCTATATTCATGATGACAGCTAACTAGTACCATCTCATCAAGGATGAAATATCGTTCATCATCAACGTGCATAAATAGAGTAAAAAGTTTCACTCGTAAGTGGCAACAAAGCAAATACATTGTTTAGTTCGAGCAAGAAGTATGTTTTATTGCTTTTAAGAGAAAATTAGTCTATAGGTGAGTCAGTAAGAGGTAAGGCATCCTTAGAGGGGTGTACTAAGAAAATGAAAACAACAATTCGGGAAGTTGTTATAGGAATACAAGGATGTGTTCCTAGAGCCTAAAGGGATACATCCTAAGAGAGAAGTGCAGCATGAGATCTAGCTATTTTCAGACTCCCCATTGCCAAATATTGGGTTGTACATGAAGTATGCTATAGAAACAAGTGAGGTGAAGAAATAGTTGTAACAATTGTTGGAATAGGGTTTCATTCGACTGAGTACATCACCATGTTGGTCACCCATCATCATTGTGCCAGAGAAGAATGGGACCTCACACATGTGTATAGATTATAGGGCATTGAATAAAATCATGCTCAAGAAGAGATACCCCATGCCCTAGATAGACGATCTGCTAGATGAGTTGCAACAAATAAATTATTTCACTAAGCTAGACTCAATGTCTCGATATCACCAGATTCTAGTCAAATAAGAAGATACATGGAAGACCGGCTTCAAAAACAGGCAAGGTTTGTATTAGTTGTTAGTTATGCCATTCATCCTCTATAATGCAACAACTAAATTTATGACATTAATGAAAGATGTATTACGCCATTTTATATATTCATTTGTTATTGTCTTTTTGGATGATATAATGGTATACAGTCCTACATGGGAGGAGAATAATTCACATTTCATGCGAGTGCTCGAAACATTGAAGAAGCACGAGCTGCTAGAAAATCTTGAGAAGTGTGAGTTTGCACAAGAGTCCTTTGATGTATTTGGGATTTGTGATTGGTGGAGGATAATTGAATATAGATCCTTCAAATATGGAGGTCATCATGAAATGGTTGGTGACTACAGATGTTACTAAGGTTATGAGCTTCATTGGAGCACCACAATACTTAAGGAGATTCATAGCCTTGTTTTTAGCAGTATCAACACCACTCCATGCCATAAAAACAAGCGGCAAGAGTTTCTAGTGGCGAAAAGGGTACTAGAAGGGTTTTGATCAGTTAAAGAAGAAGATAAGTGAAGCACTATTTCTTGCATTACCAAACTTGCAATGGCCATTTGAACTGGAGACAAATTTGACTAGTTATGTTATGGGAGTTGTCTTGATGCAAGTAGGAAGGCCTATTTTCTACCATTCTGAATTATTTCATCTAGGGGTTCTTAACTACCCTACCTATGAAAAGGAGCTTTATGCCATGATGCAAGTTGTGAAGAAGTGGAAGAACTATCTAATAGGAAAGGAGATAATAATCCACACACGTCAAGAGTCGTTATAGTAACTTTAGGCCCATAATAAGCTACAACACACTAGGCACTACAAGTGGAAGGGGTTTTTGCATCAATCTAATTTGGTGATTAAGTATAAGAAGGGCAACACAAACAAGTTGGCCAACATGTTTTCAATGCCACCAACATCAAAGATTACAACTTTAGGGACTCTTATGCACATAGATCCATTCAACGATGATGCATACACAGAGTAATATTTAGAGATGATGGTTTAATAGGTCATGAGAGTACCAAGCAACTCATCCATGTGATATTCTATAAATGAGACATGTTTTTAATGTCATACACTTTTGAATTAAATCTCATGGGTAGAGATCTCAAGACCTCTTGAACAATGATATATTTTTTCAAAACTTCACACACTCCTCTAATCATATTGGTTACTTCATCAATTCTCAGAAATTATTCTTCCACGATTTCTTCTCTATGTATTTTTAAGACTTCAAAACTCATTTTTAAGGTTTGATGTTTTTCCTTTCTAACTCTATCATCTCCTTCATGACTTTGATTGAGATTGACCCATACTTCATTAGCAGACTTCTAGTACATAATTTTTATGATTTCAGACTCACTACCACAAAGAGAATGAAAGTCTTCGTTTTAGCATTATTTCCATATAGGTTTTTACCATCAAAGCTAATGCGAGGGATATTAGGGACATCATAATCTACTAGAATAGAACTGTAAACATCTACTCTTAGGGACATAAGATAAGCTTCCAACTCAACTTTCAATAAGGCATAGTTTGTACCATGAAAGAGTGGTTAGAAAGTTCATGAAGGAACTTTTCTCTAATAACAATTATTGTGATAAGGAATTACTTAGAGGAGGGGTGAATCATTAATAGTTGCATTCATAAAACATTAAGTGCAAACCTTCAATTATTTTCACTATTGTTAGTTATTTGAGAGAGCATTTGTACTACAATCAACATGAATAGAAATATAAGACATTCAAATACGTGAACTCAACCACATACACACAAAATGACACTGGTATTTTTATGTAAAAATGAGTGTGAGAAAGCCACTAATATGTTTTTTATTATGACGTAATTTAAGCACCCACTTAATTCCATGAATTTTCTGTGAGCACCCATTCATAGGAGGCCCCAATACCCTTCAAATAGAAAGATACAACTTTCCAAGAGGCACCAACCTCTTATGAATGTAGGAAACTACCTTCTCTAACCATTGTTCTTCCTTTCATACAATTTTCAAATTGAAAATAGAAGATAATACAATTAGACAAAAACATAAATATTGTATAATGCAGTACCAAGTCCTTTCATTCAGCTCTAGAACTCTCCTTTGAAGCCTTATCCTTGTTACTCAACTACCTCTACTCACCACCATATTCTTCAGTCTATCTCTCTTACACACTCACAATGCTGAACAATTAAAATCACACAAATTCTACTTTCACTTTGTTTAATTACTCAACATATTGTTGTTCCTCTATAGCACCAACAATGCATGGCTTGCCATGCTATACACAGACATGGGAGAAAAGTTAATGCAAAGAAAGGGTTGTGGATTGTTTTATATGTTTAGAATCAAGTTCAATCAAATAGCTCCTCCATTAATAACTACATGTACTCACAACATGGCTCTTCTTTTTTTCTCTTCAAGGGGCATAGGAGAACAGGAGAATAATACCACAAACACTCATTTTCATTTAACTCATGATAGCCTTCAATGAAGCTCAAGGTAGACCAACATGTTTCACAACGGGCTACATTAAATTTCTCCTATGCATCGTGGTCCTTCACTACCTTGAATGAGTGCTCTCAGCAATTGTGTTTACTTGCATTCTTAATTCCCATATGTCAAGTAATTTATCTAAATCCTAAAGGCTTTCCATTAGCACCACTATCAATTCTGTGAATTTTCATAGAGAAATTATGCTAGAGTCATTACCTACATTAAATTGCAATGGAAGCACTTCTAGTAGGAGGAGGTCACCTAAGAGATGGAGGGTAAAATGCTCACTCTTAAAATTAAGATAAATATATTAATCTCCCTAAAAGGTTCTCTCCAAGTGAGTATAGTAGACATGTTGCAATGTAATGTTTATTTTTAGTAAGCCAAATTACATAAAATTAAAATAATAATCAACAATGACCCATGGTATTGAGAAGTCACGGTATTCCTGTGGAATATAATCTATTTAAAAGTGTAAATTAAACAAGCTTTCTCTTTGGACGCCAATAAATTCCATCCCTTTGAGTGGGTGATAGCTCATCATTAAGATTGATCTAGGCCCCTTTAAATAAACTATATTCCATATAAATATCATAGGTATTTAGTACCTTGAGACATTGTTATATTTATTATTATTATTTTTATTTTATTTTGACCTAATTTAAAACTTACATTACATCACATTACTCTTGTTATTTAACTTATTTATTTGTTTATTTTTTAATGTAATTTAGAGGCAAAAATATCAAACATTACATATCTATTGTGCTCAAAAGACTTCTCTCCACACCATTATTAATAACATAATATATTGTTATTATCAATAATTATTATATTTATTCATATTCATTTTATAGTTTAATAACTTATTAAAAAAATTGATTTTTATAATTCAATAATTTTTTATTCATAATCGAAGTAAATTATAAATTTTAATAAATAATACGATATGAGATATAAATAAATAAATTCAAGTTAATCCTATTCATTATTTAATAGTTAATTTCATAATTATAATTAAAAAACAACCTATTCATATAATTCTGATCAGATAATTATTCTGATGAGATAATTTTTACTATGTAGAACCATCCAAATTTTCAAAATAAAATCCTAAAAGATTAAAGCTTGAATTGATAAAATGAAAATTGTGACTTCGGTCGAAACGAACACTTTCAGAAGCCATTAAAACAAATTATTTTACAGCGGGTGGGCTTAGTTGTGTGAGCTACTGATACCAAACAATTTTTTCAGTTGGTTTTATATAGTAATATAACTGTAGTGGTAGGATAGTTATTCCGTGACAGGTGACAGGAATGTATACAAATATTCATCTAATCACTGAAATGAATGATGAAATTATTTGTGAATGAATTCGTTTCACCGCCTGAAATAATGCTATTCACTATAATCACCCATAATACTATTCACCGTAAGTACAGTGAATAGCATTGTTTTACTATCTCAGAATCCTCATCCAATTACAATTAAAATTCCGATTCCGAGATAATGCTATTCACTATAATCACCCATAATACTATTCAGCGTAAGTACAGTAAATAGCATTATTTTACTATCTCGGAATCCTCATTGGATCAAGCCCAGTTTACTTAGAGGCAGTGCGAAGTATTTTATGGTTAGGAAGAGGCGCACCAAACAACAAAAGGTTACCATTAACGAGAATTCATCTTCGACCAATGGTAACATATTGTACGGAAGAAACCTAAGTTGCTATGTTTCTCTCCAACCGCAAACATTCTGAGGATTTTCACGTGGGCGAAAATTTCACGTCATATTTTGGGCGAAAATTTCACGTCATATTTTCGCCTATTTGCACCAGCGGCCACACAAATGTCACATCATATTTTCGTCAAATTTCACGTCATGGTGTCTTCCATGAAAAGGCTCACACAAGGTCAACAGCTCAGGATAAATTCGATGTCATTTCTTTAAAGAGGGATAATATCTATTTATTTTAATGTAAAAGGTAGCCAAATCTAAAATATTAGGTTAGATATAAGCTTATTATGTGCTGGGGCTGCTGAGTATTGTTAATAAAATTCCTTGCTTCAGCTTTGGAAAAGTGTAAAAGGGTGTTGGGCCTTTCTCTCTAAGACAATTTTCTCTAAAATTCTTCTTAGTAGCAATGGCAAGAACCAAAACATGAATTTTAATCAAATTTACTAAAATCAATTATATTCATGCTATATAAATATTAATTCAATGAATGTTGATAACTTAAGAAATCACAAATATTAGCTAGAAAATGAAACATTTGGATAGACAAGTTAATGGGGCTGTAACAATTCTTATAAGGTCTAAGTATAGGCCTAATGCATGACACAAGAGAGCATAGTAAGTTCAATTGGTTCAGCTACAATGGATAAAACAATGACAATTACAATTAGAAAAACTATTCTAACCATAGTTCATACAAGAATGGGGCTTTGGTATGACTAATGCATGTGCCTCACTATCTCTATATATTATCCTGATGGAAGATATGGTGGGTAAGCCACAATATTTAGGATATAGTACCCTTTTAGACTAGATGTATTCTAGAAGCTCTAGGAAAGGATGCCTAACTAATGAACTAGCCTTGTAGCCTAGGGCATATGGGAGTTCATATATGAGGATGAGAAATTTGTGGAGTGGTCCATGAATGGAGAATGAACTAGAATTCACACATTTATAATGTCTTTACTACTAGAGAAACATAAAATAGTACTAAAATAAGCAAAAAAATTTCAAACAAACTTTAACTTGACACATGATAAGTAGAAATGGAGTGACATTCTCATCTCATGTGGACATGACTCATTCTTCTCTACAAATGTCAACTACTGATGACCACAAACAAACAATTCAATTAAACATGGATTTAGAAAGCGGCGTTGACAGAGTTCGCATTGTATTTCATTTTTTTTTATTATGGCCATGCTTGAATATATGGCATATGTTAACAATTAGGTGGACTTGGTAATATTATCATAGTCTTGTTAGTGAGTCCGACTTACTGTTGAATTCTGCTGATTTGTAAAATGTGTCACCTGTGTAATATGTGTGATCTCTCATACTTTTAGGATGGTGAATCCATCCATCATAAGGCTCTCTTTGGTCCATGATGATGGATGGAGTCACCATCCAAAATATTGGACAAATCACACATTTATGATTCCTGAAATAACTAACAATATGAAAATTGTGGAAGTATCCAATCACTCAATATTATATATTGGTATAAAATAGCTTATTGAAAAAAACATAAAATGAAGAAGATGCACTATTAGGGATTAAGACATACAAATTCCATGAGTAACAGTGAGAAAAAATGAAAATAAACCCTGGATATATACTTGTTTTATGTTTTTGAACAAATCCCTTAGTTTAAATTTGTAGAGTGTGGAAATAGTTATACAACAAAATAGAACAAAACACTCACTCTTGTTTCCATAAGATATTTCTCACATTCATTGCCATAAAATAAAAAGAAACCCTTACACTCTTTGCTATTGTTAACATAGAGATTTCTTTCATGAAATAAAATAAGACATTCACCCTAGTTGCTATAAAAATATCAAAAGAAGATCCTCACCCTAATTTCTAGTTTCTATAAAGATAGCCAACAATATAACAAAATCCTGGTGTAAATTTCTACAACAAAACCCTGGCTACTAGAAAAATATGTGGAATGCCTGAAATTAATGAAACCCCATATTATTTGATTGAACTATTATTTGATTGAACAATGTTATTTCTATAATTCTTTTCTAAGTGCAGTGGAATATTATATATTCTTTCAAGAAAACTTTTATTCAATCCTAAACCTAATGACTGTAGAAGTAACATTATATCTATCAAATAGAAAGTATTGCTAATTCTTTCTTTTAATATAGAAGTAATCTACAACAACAACAAGTTAAAATATAAAATGTTAGATTGTAATTAATGAAGAAACGTCAAATTCTAATAAATGAAGGAATATAGCATGTTTTTGTTAGTAACCAACTCTGAAACATGACCATATTTTCAAAGTAAGTCAAACATGGACACCTCCCTCATACTTAACTTCTTTATAAAGAAACAACTTTGAAATAAAAGGTGATGTGTTTCTCACTGTATTTCCAAAACTTTTTTATATCCAAACCATATTCGAAAACTATATCACCATAATGCATGTGGGATAATGTAATTCCACCTTGTTATATAATAAATGTTTTAAATGGTATTTACTGCATGATGAATGTCAGATATACCTATTTGACTAAAATTAAAGTTTGTTCTCACCTAATCTATACACTATTAATTTCCAAAGGAGTACATTCCAATTGTGTATGGGCATTCAAAATAAGCTTAATTATATATTTTTATAGAAATTGACACATTATGTCCAAGCATGGAGGCATCAAAATCATTCCGTTATACAAAATGATGTTAGTGAGTCACTAGCTAATCACTACCACCTTTACCAATATGAATTACATATCCAAAGGTTAGCCTTCTCCTTTTTCATCCATTAATAACTCAATTATTCTCACATCTTGCACTATTTCTTATTATTGGGAACTAGAAAAAGCAACAACATTATTATAAGAAATTTCCAAGAATTCATTTATACTGTTAGAAAATAATAGTTTCTATTTCAAGTCAACAAAACAAACCATAGATGATAGTGTAAGCTGTGAGAGTGTTAGAGTGACATGAGGGACAAGGGGGTTGATGATATTTTGTTGGTTGGTGATTCAAAGAGAATTAAACATCACTCATGAACTAGTTGGCCCCCTTTGATGGGAACATCAATTTCATATTTAGGTGGGTTTGATTGGGGATTTTCTCCATCCATTTTGGGAATTTTTTAATTGTGCCACAAAATCTCAATGAGTGTTCTAATAAATTATGCAACACAATAATCCATTCACAATGGGTCTATATTTTTAGACATATTACTAAAACCATCTCACTATTAATTATATGTAAGAAGGAACCATGATATGGATAACACCTTGGTAGAATGGGTTTCTTGAATACAATTATAAATTTACCAAGCTATAAAATTTACTATGTTCATATGGAAAATAAAAGATAATAGGGAATTATTGGTTATCTAATGCAAATGGTTGTCTTTTATCATGGTGATGACTCTTTTTTCCAAACTCACTTGTAGTGTGTACAAAATAATCCTACCTCATGTTGTGATCTTGTTCAACCAACTTCTCTCTCCTTTTGATTGTATCTTCTCTAAGTGTTCTAGAAATAAATGAAAACACACACACACACACATATAAAATGGAAGGAACTAAATGATGATGTTGCAATGAAGAAGTTGAGTTAAGAATAGTCTTAGCTCCTTTTACATGAGTGGTCATGATATTTTTATAGCCTTCTTAGTAAGTACTCTTAATTAATGAATATTTAATTTTTATACATAACATTGCCCTCCCCTTAAGAAAATATTTTTCTTAAAATCATAGGTAACCATGGATGTTGTTGACTAAAATATTCACCTTTAATGGAATTATAAAAAATAATTCTCTAACACAATAATCAAATTAAGTTGACAATGTCTTAATTGGAAAATTGAACCCCTCTCTTGGAATAAAATAATAACTCCTCTCTTTGGAATAAACTATTAAATGTAAATCTAAAAAATAATTTTGTAATGCAATAAGTAAACTAAATTGAGAATCTATTACTTGGAAAATTGAACCCCTATGTTGGAATAAAATAATAACTCATATCTTATAATGGAATAAAATAGTAACTCTATAATTAAGTGAATCTAACTCTCCATCACTAATTCAATGTATGGAAAGAGCATAATTCATTGTCATTAAATGCAATTGTAATTCCCTATATTTGTAACTCTCACCAAATATTCTTTCATATGTATGTGTAACTCTCACTCTCACTAATTTCAATTGTGAATCCTTAAGATAAGCCTAACTTTCTCTCTATTGTTGGATGATTTGCACTTCTCCTCAATTAACTCCTCCCTCATGGAATTTGATTCTCCTAGGTAAAGGAAAAAATTCATTCTTCTCATCTATTTAATAAAGAAAAAAAGTGAGAATTGAGAGTACCATGTTCATTGTTAATAATAATAAAGATTTTTTAGTGTGGACTACAGCAAGGGAGGAGTAAGAGAAAGTGTTAACCACATGATATGTAAGAGATTGAGGATATCTTCAAGTAAAAGGCATGTGCACTTCAACATAAAGTAGATTAGACATTGGTGACTTTATGCATTATTATTCTATGTCTACACTACTCAACAATTGAAGAAATATAATAGAAGAAGAATTGTTGAGGTTTTCCCCATTTTTGGCAGTCATTTGAAGAAAATATAATTGTGTCATATTTGTTCTTGGTTCTCTCCATATGATCCTTAACTTTATGTTCTATAGATAATCATTGATGTCAAATGTTTTGAAGAAGGAATCCACATTTTATGTAATTGTAACATTGAACATTCAATTTTTTGGGAAGCACATTTAGTTTTTTGCAAATTACATATTTATTTTTTTGAAATGTAAATTTACTTCTATTAATTTTTCTGCAAAGTACATTCAATTTTTTGCATAGGCCTTTCAAGTTTTTGCATAGAACTTTCATATTTTAACATAGTATATAGCATAAGGAGTTAAGTCCCAATACAAATCCTATGGTTGTATTTGAAGCATCATTAGAAATATGAAGTGGAAGGCACCAATTTTTCCCTCTTGAAATTGGTGCTTCAGAATTTATGTTTCAACAATTCAAAAGCTTTTTAACAAATATAATTCCAATGAAATTCATAGTCTTTAGTTAGTAATTTGAAAAGTGGTGAAGAAATCTTTGTGAAGTTTTCTATAAAAATTCTATATTAACTGGTGAATCTAAGAAAACTTCTAACATCTCTTTAACATGTTGGTACTGAAATTTTAGAGATAACCTCAACCATTAATGAATGTGCTTTGATTCTAACACCTGAAATATAGTTACCCAAAACAATTCCTTCCCTAAAAAATAGAATGATTTTTTAATGACTTAATGAAATGTTAAC